>JAVJIF010025683.1:0-33159 GCA_038442645.1 Agave tequilana | reverse complement strand
CTTGCCATCTGGAAGTTAGGCCTCCGAAGGGATATGGCCATTCCACAATACAAATCAGGCAAGATCTAAACAAGTTACCCAATTTCATTATGAAATAACATGCAATTATATTTTATTAAATTTCATTATGTCATTACATCTGACAAGTAGAATAAATAAATCTTTTACATCCATGTGTTTACTTTCTGAAAAGGAATACAGAGATCTAAGAACTTGTCCTGCCACATTTACAGACCCTCGATATAGTACAACAAAGATTTGTTGATCGTAGGAGATCTCTTCGAGGGCGGTCTTCCTCATGAACACAATGGCTCTTGAGCAGGTGAGCATAGGCCTTGACAGCAGCTCGCACACCTTCAATGCAGCCAGACCAGTACCGCTCTCCGCAGTGATCCCCAGAAACCCTCCAAGAGCGAGGCAGCAACATCAGACCAGACGGATGTCGGCAAACACACCGAAAAGAGGACAATCTTTCTCCACTTTTTCTGAGGGAGAGGATTAGTCTCCGAGGTGAGAAACAATTCGCCAGCACATCCGATCAAAGAGCTTACTTTCTTCCTTCCTCATACGCCCTATATGGAGGAAGGGTCAGATCCTTTAGAATGATCCTCACTCTCTAAAAAAATAGGTGCTCGAAACCAAATCATCGGCTCCAATCGAAGCGACCAAGTAAATCGCACTTGTCATGAAGATTGATCGCGAAGACTACGTTTTGCGTCGAACAAACTCCCAGCGACAGGAAATCGACCATCATCCTCTCCATCTTTCTTTCTCTATCTGATGATGAAGAAAAAAAGGATACATGACGGCCCAACAAGACAACATAGGAGGAATTCAGAGTCAAGACTTGTGAGAAGAGATAGCAGATGCTACTTCTACACAGAATTTTGCCTATTTATAGATGGAGCCAAACCATCTCCAATTCAAATTCTCGATCCCAAAAAAAAGGATCACATCCTGAAAATTTCAGTCAACCAAAAAGGTACATTTCAATCGCTCCTTCTCCTCGATCTCAGTCATCATGGCGCTGAATTCGAAGAGACGCCAGTTTTCAATTCCAAGAAGCCAATCGATCGGCATGCCAGTTATCAGCCAACAATGCAATCTCCACATTAATCCAGAATATCTGCATTCGTGACCCAGATATTCCTGAGTATCAAGTCAAACCTAAGACACCAAGGAATCATTCACCAGTTTCGCTCTCCCGCTTCTTTTTCGCAGACTCCAACAAGCTAACAGCGTGTGGCATCTATAGTGGTCAAAAATCTGACTCACAAGATGATGACAGGTGTCCAAGCAACTAAAAGCCTTTGTCATTTCAGAGCCTTTCTAGAGGTTGCTCTTCACCCTGAGGACACTTTCGCTCAGCTCTGATGCTCCCAGCCATCTCGGAGTGGTGCACCCCTTTCGAAGACTTTAACTCCGCCCAAGATGACCACGGTAACAGATCATCCATGATCTTCGCCTTCAGTTATGCAGCGTGGTCTCCCTCCACGTTCATAACGTGAAACGCCCTCCAGCGTGGACAGTTTGAATTGAGACGGGATTCTCTGCATGCAATCCCATCAATCAAGCACCAACAATCACGGTTGTTACAACAAACCAATACGTGCAAATCGTGCGGTTACGAGGATCACGTCCGTATTATTCGCCCCCATGCACACAGATCAGAACAAGTATAAATGGACTTCTCTCCAACGAGAGGGGATCTTTGTCCCATCCCAAAAAAGCCCAGCTCTAAACTCTGACATTCAATCCGTGTAATTCTATAATCTACAGATGGTGGATTCTTCTCTCCTCTCTGTGATTTTTCCGATTTGGGTTTTCACGTAGAAAATCATGTGTCTTTTTTGTGTTATGCTTTTTTTTTTCTCTCATACTCTTAATCCCCACTCGATTCTTCCCTCACTTGTGGTGAGGATCGACCGTCTGATCATTTGTGGCGGAAAATCTCCACCACATGATAAATTAGTTTGCCTTGTTAATTACGTCAGTTGGTTCTACATTCATTCGAGGCAATAGTTTCAGGTTCCTCGAATGAATAACTTGCGCATTGAATTTTAGAGCATACAAAAACTGGTTGCGTAGCTGGTACAGGCTGTAAATCCATGTGACAGAATCTAGTAGTAATTCATTGAATTTAGGCCAGGTTTCTGGTTCAACTTTCATTTCAGGCAGATTTAAAAGTAAATTTCCCAGAATTATTAGGTTCCACCCGTAGTTTCCAGGTGCTTCAGATAAATAGTAACTTGCAGGCTGAATTTCATTGCATATATCTGTCTCTGATATATATATGCTGTATTCCGTGTGAAGAAAACCAACTTTCTGGTTAGCAAGATTCATCATCAGGCAAAGCCTTAGCAGTTAGCACTGATTATACCTGACTCATTTGATTTATATACATAAGAGCCGTAAATCTAGGTTAATAAATGAATGACACTCAGTGTCATATTGTATGTTTAAGTATGTCAGCATTGGTTATATTTTCTAAAAATAGTGGTCATTCGACTCATTTTTGTGTTCTGATATAATTTAAACAGGGTCTGAAATCAGAATTGGAAAAGGTTTCTCCTTCATTGGGACGCAGTGCAGTTTACTCAAAAGAATCGCGTATCAACGATTTGCCGAGGCAAGTTTTGCTTATTTGCGGTGATTTTCTGTTGTTAAGAATTGACTTTTCTGCTGAGAACTCATGCCAACGTCTTTTAGGTACTTGACTATTCAGTTTGTTCGCTTTTTCTGGAAAAGAGAAACAAATCAGAAGGCGAAGATCTTGCGGGTAATATTTGATATCATCTCTGCACCTTGCTATTCTCTCTCTATTTTTTTTTTTAATGCTTTCATCCGTTGTGTCACGCTGGGAAGTACCTACAAAGTTGATGTGAAGCTGTGTGATTTGCTTTTCTTGGTTTCACAGCAGACAGATAATTTCAAGACAGAACTAGACATGGTTAGTTAGGGTGTTTGGTTTATGAATTGATCTCAGTGTTTTTCATTCTTTCTTGCCAGAAAGTTGACTATCCATTGGAACTGGATGTCTATGATTTTTGCTCAGATGAGCTTCGCCAGAAGCTGCAAGCTCCCCGTCAGGTTTGTTTTTCCATCATGAGCCCTTCCCTACAGTGAAAGGATCTCAGCAACCGTTTTCAATGTTAGTTAAATTCCTTCTTTTTTTTTTTTTTTTTGCTTATTCTGTTGCCTTCTACTTCTGCCAAAAAAGATGCTAAGAGATTCAGAAAATGCCAAGCTTGGGTTGAAAGTCCAGGACAAGAATAGCACCTCCAAGGAAAATGATGTCAGCGCACCCAAATCAGAGGTATGGATATTATTTATCTTTTTTCGTGTCTTCACACGGTGCTTCTCAGATTGCTTCTGAAAGTTTATTTGGAACATGCATCAGGTCAGCTGTAAATAAAAGTTAGATATATCTGCATGTTAGGATCTTCGAGATTTGGAGCAAACAAAAGCTTTGTATTCATTATAGCCTGATGCAGTTTATTTCTCAAATTTAATTTAGTCTGATGTGAAGATATTCTCTTAAAGGTTTGGCGTTTTGTTTATCACTGCATATAGTCACATTCTTTTAAGAATCAGTATTTAGAATTGGTAGTTATCCAGCTAACTGGACTGCTACCTCGATGGCAAGTCCGCCTTTTCCTGTAGTTCTCATGGCCTGATTTTGTCACCAACTCAGGTTATTAACTTCTAGTTGGTCAGTCATAAAATTTTGTCCACATTTTACATTTAGCCTTCTTAGTATGGGGTTGTGCTTCACGGCAACCAATGCAAGGGGGGACAAATCTCATATGGTGGCAACGATAATGAATAATTTAATTTTCGTCCCTTTCATCTTAGATTTATTCCTAATTGTAATATTAAAATATTGTTATAATTTTCACAGTACCACGCGCGCGCACCCAACACACACACACACACACACCACACATTGAGAGAGAGAGAGAGAGAGAGAGAGAGAGAGAGCAGAATAACCGCTCATCCTCTATTCCCTCCTCCCGCGGCCAAATCTCTCCTCTTACTCTTAAATGATCATTATAGGTTTGTACTGCTTAACTGATCCTTCTTCTATTGGTAGTTTCTATGCAAACAAATTTTGAGAGTGTGAGTAGTGTATTAAGGATACACTTTGTGTTGCTCTTTGCTCTATTAAAATTAGGGAATATTCATTCTGACTTCTTGGTCATTATCTGCTGACCTCTGCCTCATTTATTTTTACAGGGAACTTCTGGTGCAGAGTCGTCAAACAGTATTCCAGGTAAAATATGAAAAATAAATAAATTCCACAGTATGGAATATAGTTCTATAACATATATACATAATTCTTTGCGTTGAGATTACAGCGGTTGCACCTAGATGTTGAAAATGTTGTAGTGAACAACGCAGCATTGTCAGAAGACTTGGAACGAGCTGTAGGCTTAGCATAAGCTGTTCAAGCTTGTCCAAAATCCTAGAAATCCCTCAATGTTGCTCCATGCAAAGTCCAAGGAGGCCCGGAATATACTTGTATACTTGACATCCAAAATTATGACTTGTATATTGTTGGGATATTCCCTTGTTTTCAAGAAGATATGATGGTCAAAGAAGATCTAATCAAATTGGAGAAGATGTGTGGTGGTCGACAGGCCTGTCGACCGCAATCAACAGAGGAGATCAGTTCAGATTTTCGACAGGCCTGTCGACAGCCAATCTAGCCTGTCGACAGCAAGTAGCCCAAAAAATAGGATTCTGTTTTCTTTTTCGGGTGCGTTCAGGTTCCTTTTCTGGTGGAGCGCAAATATGAATCAGTTCCTATTTAATAAAAATTTATTTTTAAAGTTTAAAGGGTCTGGAATCTTCTAAATCAAGGAAATCAACTCCTGATTCGTGTTCTTCAAGCATCTGACGGCCAAGATCATCTCATAGTTCGAATAAGATTTTTATTGTAAAATTCTATAAATAAAGGTAGTAATTTAGTACATTAACACAAGGAGAAAAAAGAAGCCAATGCAATGAAAGTAGGTGACGGTGCATAGAGAGAGGTATACTCTTGTAATCTTATGGGATTCAAGGAGAAGGGGAATACTCTTATGGGAATCAAGGGGAATGTTAGATCTTTCGTTCCAAGTTATTAATAAAACTCTCTCAACTTCTCTCCCGTGGACGTAGGTCAAGTTTGGGCCGAACCATGTTAAATCCTCGTGTTCTTTTCTACTCTTTTGTTTTGATATTGCTAGTTTGCTCTACAAAGTTTTCTATTACAAGTATTACATATTGCCAAAGTTTCGCAACATCGATCACGGTCTTGAACGTGCACAACAGTTGGTGTCATAACCTGATTGTTAGTGTGGTCCCAACAATTGGTATCAAAGGTGTTGTGTCACAACATATACTTGCACAGTTGCACCTGAATTAGCATGTTTTCTGTGATTCATTAAATTCGTCGGGCACGATTAGTATAATGAGTATTTGTATAACATCCAAAGAAGATATTAAAAGCCAAACATGGACATGATTGTACATTTGCACATCCCATGCAATTTGAATAGAACATTTGATCCTTCTCTTGAAAAATTGCTTAATAGTAATAGATGCTTTTAGCTCTGCATTTTAACTTTATTGGGCTGTTATGCTCTATTTGATGTTCTTGTGTGTCCATTTGACAATGGGTTAAGGGGAATGGTCGAGTACCTTTTGGAAACGTAAGAGGAAGTTTTGCGTTGGTTAACAAGGGAAAGGGTTCAAGTTAACTTTCTGGTGAGTGTTTGGATGAAGACTTGCGAGCAAGGATATTATTTAGACCAGTGCCTTCTTTTCTTCAGTTTGTTCTCTTTGTGTGTGTATTGTTGTTTGCCTAATTTTGGCTGGGTTGGTAAATCCTTTTTGAATCTTAACATATTTATATACTGCCTTTACTGTGCCATTTTTGCGCGCTAAGGACAGGTTGAACCCTTTAAATTGATTGCCAAACAATGCCTGGTGCATAAATTCATTTCGCTTTTGTACTTCTTTCTTTCATGGATTAATGAGAAGCAATTTCAGCTTGCTTATGTGTGTAATTTTTGGACAATTTTCTTTACTTATTTTTCTTCTTTCTTCTATTTTTCTTTTATTCTCAATTGTCAGAGGGAATGGATAAATGGAGTCAATTTATAAAATATAAGGGCAATCAAGATGATAAGTTGATGCACATGAACCTGACAATGAAAGGGACACTGTACACATAGTAAATGCTCTTAAAACTAAAGCAACATCTTAACTAGATTGAACTGTATGTTTTATACATGTACATATACATATATACATGCATTACTGAACTTACAGTAATGTTTATTATGGGCCTTCTATTTTCTTTAATTGTACACTCAGTAAGTAATTTGCTGTGTTGCATGCTTTGCGGCAGGCATGAAGCATCTTTTAGTCCTGTACCTGATGGGCATATATATTAGCAGATTAAACAACAGCTTGTCCTAAATATTTCATGACTACATCTCAGAAGTTTATTGTGAATGGTTTTAGCTTAGATGTGTCGACATAGTCATGAATAATGAAACAGTGATTAGGGACCCCCCAACCTTCTTTATTGTTGGCGTAGTAGATTTGTAAAAATTGTATATAAGATAAGAGAGGATTATTTTCATGCATCCATTTGACTTGAGATTTGGGTAGCCTTTGTGAGGATAGAGAACTGTTGTCTGCAGGTTTAACTCAGTCTTTTGTCAAAGTTTCTTTTATTAATTATTCTTTGTGTCCACTGTTTTGTCAGATGAAAATATGCAATTAACTGGCATATACGACCTGGTCGCTGTGCTGACTCACAAGGGAAGGAGTGCCGACTCTGGTCACTATGTTGCCTGGGTGAAACAAGAAAGTGGTCAGTAAACAAACTCATACACATGCTTGTTATGGTACTCTGTTGGACTTATGTAATTCAGTTCGGGGTTTTCTTCAAATTTGGAGGACATATTGTGTTGATGGTGCAGGTAAATGGATTCAATATGATGATGATAATCCCATTCCGCAGAGGGAAGAAGATATCACACGGCTTTCTGGTGGAGGTAACTCACTTTTCTAGTTGAATTCTCCAAAAGACTAAATTTTGTTATGTACTTTAACCATGTTCTACATGCGCTTTCATAAGGATAAGTTGAGGCTATAGAGGAGTGGTGTTTTGTGTGTGTGTGTGTGTGTGTGTGTGTGTGTGTGTGTGTGTGTGTTTCCTTCAAATAGGATGTGCTAGCGAGTGTGAGTACTGCAAAGGGTTTGGATTCAGTGGACCATGTATAACGCAGCTGACTAGAAAGTGTGGCTAGCAAGAGCCTACATCAGCATGAACTTGTGGGCTCCACTGTGCTCTTATTCCAGTGGGATGCATTTTATTGCTTGGTCAACTGCATTTGAGCCTTGACGAGCAAGTACACAGCAGAACACCACCCCCCAAAAAAAAAAAAAAAAACAAAAACAAAACAAACAAACAAAATAACCAAGAACTAAAAAACACCAAAAATACACATGCATGCATGCCATCCTATCAACTTCCGACTCAGTACTCTCCTTTTACTAATGAGAGGACTGGCATTGGCAGTAAAGGTTGGTGAGAATTGGTCAAGCATTGGCATTGTTAGATTAGATTTTACTGAAGCTACCACCTTAGATTTACAAAAGTACATGTTCTCACTTGGCAGTAGTTAGTACTTGTTTTGAGGAAAATCTTACGTCGCACAAAACCTGGGATTAGTTCTGGGGATATTTATCCCGTAACTTCTATGAGATTCAAATAATTAAATGCTCTTCCACTGAATATGCGCTCCTAGTGTTATTTTGTGGCTTCTGTTCTTACTTTGCGTCAGTTATTTATTATAATTTTGTTTTTGAAACAGGTGACTGGCACATGGCATACATTTGCATGTATAAAGCTCGGGTCGTCAAGGTTTAGATGTTATGGAGAGGACCCAAAGGACAATTGTACTTTATTATTTGCGAGTTCATACAGGACCCAAAGGTCTTTGTTGTATTCAGTTTATTCTTCAGCCAAAGGGAACCAGTTTGTTTGCAATTACAAGTCCTTGCCATGCTCAAACACACAGAATGATAAGATCAGAAGACTCAAAGCAAGAGTTTACACCTTACAAATTGATGTTAATTTCCATATTGAAGACTTATTCTGGATCTCCTTGTTTTGTTGATGTTGAGAAGTTTTCAGGACTACAGCAGCATCAGTGATTACATGGCTCTCTACTCGGCAACGGAGTTTGATCTGTTTTGTATTGTCAAATAATCATTTATCACTGTGGGCAAAAATAATGCGAGTCCATGGATTTAAATGATTTTACCCCCTCGGATAGTTTTGATTAAAGCCACCAAATTAATGTGGAAACGGATCTTTGTATTGCCTCCCATCAGTGTCATGAAGAATTGTGGCTGTTTATACTGTTGTGACGAGGTATAAAAAATCTACCCTCTGCGTGTCTCGGCTTTTGTTTGCTTTTATTATGATTGTTATTATTATTATAAATGTTTGTGATGAGACAATATTTAACCTTTGTCCTTTAACATGGACCAAGAAGTCTTGATTCATTGCCATGCTTGCATGGGGTTTTTTTTTTTTTTTTTTTTTTTTTTTTTTTTTTTTTTTTTTTTTTTTTTTTTTTTTTTTTTTTTTTGGGTGGCATTGCTGGATCAACTTGGATTGAATCTGTGATCAGCCAAGCCTGACAATTGCAGATCCTAACACTTGTATGCTGGAGCCTTTGATTTCGGAGTCGGATCGGATCTGAACCCTCTAAAATGGCTGCATAAGAAGTGATCGGATAGAGTTGTAGAATTTAGAATATTAGTACGTGTGATTTGGATCAGGTTGGATTTGTTCCAGTTTATTTTAGTAGCTGGAAAGGAGTTAACAGAGAGATTGACAAGAAAAACAGATCCTATTCAGATTCTCGCTATATAAATAATAGTGAAAGAAAAATAATTAAACCTTTGCCTGCAGCTTTTGCCCATTCTTTCGACTTGAAGATTTACATTTATGGCTTACTGAAAGATTCAAGATGTCTTACATTTCCCCCATAAATAAATAAATTTAAATCTCTAAATGCAATTACGAGATTTTCGAGTCAAATTACCAATTCTTCCAAATGCCTACATTATATGGATAAAAGAAGTACCATATGAACCTAACAAAATTATCAACTTTCACGTATGTGAGCAATTCTAATTCTAAACTCCTTATTGCCTTTGGATTGGTGTTTCTGGTCTCGAGGCTAATTTTCATAGGTTACCATTAAAAATTAAAAAAAAAATTAAAAAGATAAATTTTCTTAGGTCTGCAATCATTTACTTGGGAGAAGAGGAAGATGTGAAAAGAAATATCGACCATTATTGGATGCAAACAACAAAAAGATAAAAATCCCCCCAACCTGGGTGTCCTGAAAAGTTGGAAATCTCAGAGTAATTCACAAGGTATAGTGAATAAAAGAAAGATCGTTCAGGAAGGACGAAATTTAATGCTAAAAATTTTCAGGAGTAATGCTGAAGTTAATGAAACTACGACAAGATTTTTATTGTATTTTAGTTTTAACTCCTTTGTGCAATTTATCTAAAATTGAGTGTGCACTGCTTTTATGTCCATCATGCATGTGACATTTCAGAGAAGATTCCAGTAGTATACATAGAGGGCAAGTTGCAACTGGTTGCTTAATGCTTCTATTTTTTTTTTTGTTTTCCCCCAAAAATCCCAATGAAAACAAAGTCCAAGTAATAATATTGAACAACTTATGAAAACCTAACAAGAGAACAAACAAATATTTTCAGCAAGATGAGAAACATACAAACTTACAAACCTCACTAAGCATAAGATTGTAATTTATATTTTCTGTATGTATGATCTCCATCTGTGCAATTCACAGGCAAGAGGGCCTATAGGCCCTATACTGAATTATGTCTTCAACTCTCATGTAGTTGGATTTAGGTTATATCTGATTAGCTTTTAGGCACGTGCTATGCACACGCAACAAACATAGAATTGATGTAAAATAAGATTTATTAACAGTAGTTTTTATATCTTTTTTTTATAGACTTCTGCTCTATCTAATTCAGGAAATTCTAATGGTAAGTGGGAAAGAAAAAAAATCCTTTCATCTTTTTCCTTTTTGGGGTTAAGCTAAGCATCATGTTTTCACTCTCTAATAAGAAATGTTGTTTTGTAGTGGTCAAAATTTGACCCCTTGCGTCAGGATCACGTGTCCTGAAGCAGGATCATAAACCAACCATTTAGAACCCAATATGAAGTCTTCGTCACTCCCCTTCTGAAGATTTCCCACGTCTACAACTCTGAAGCCACACCACCTCCCGAAGACACTCCGACTCCAATCTAAGAGTTTTGTCGCGTGGCAGCAACTCCTTCCATCCAGCGATAGATTTAGATGAATCCCGCAGATCACGAAGGCGGTTAAGCGCCCTTATCTTCCTACTCAGCCATGACTTTGTAACGATCCTAGAGCTCATCAGTTGGGGATAACGATGGATAACCCTCCAGCGTGTCGATCCCAACTACCAAGATTCAATCTAGACGGTTACAGAGATCAGCAGATTCAAACCATCAATTGATATCTGCATCTACCCACATCCACTCCACCACCCCAATCAGGTACAAATACGTCTCCTTCTCCAAGGAGAATTAGGTCGTTTCTCTAATTTTCAGAGCACATACCACACCACACTGACAGTTTCCCTCTGCCAGTCCACCACCATAAGACGCTGGTTGTTTCTCTCTATCTGGTCCTCCATCCTTTTTACCTACTGATTCTCAGGCCCAAGGGTCTTAGGCCAGCACCACAGGGGTGCTCCTCACCTGAAAGGTGTCTACTCTCTGTGTGCTCTGACATGTCCAATCGAAAGCGTCCAGTGGATTGTGGTGGAGTCTATCGACCACAAGCTGGTATTTCATTGAGATTTTGAGTTTACTCTAGAGGCCACCCTCCCTTCCAACCAAACCTTCCTCAAAAAGCCTCTCCCCCAACATCGATGGCCCCAGGAAATAAACGGTCATCCACAATGGCGCCCGTTCAGGACTTATACCGACGTTGGAGCATAGTCCCCCCTCACGCAGTCGACCTCGAGCTTGTCGCGGAGGACACATCTTCATCTCAGAAGGCAGCCACCAGCGCCCATTTATCGCCACTATACAAAGGTCAGATCATTCAGATGCTTGCTGACATTAAGGAGCAGATGAAGGAGCAGCACGCCCACTAAGATCGCGAACGAGAATAGACGGCTCTCGATCCCGAGAACGCTCTTCGCGAGTTGGAGGTGCTGAAACAACTCAACGATCAACTCCAGGCTCAAGTCCGCCCTCCAAGGCACCCTAGGCGCAAACGCAGTCGGAAGAGGATCCAGGAAGGTGGGAGATGCTGGTCGATGGGCCCATCACGAATCTGAAGTGGCCCAGACTGACGTCTCTCCTGCACAAAGACGGCTCGGACAACGAAGCTGACATTATTTCCTAACAGAAGCTCGGCATGGCCAAATTTAGAGCAGGATTGAGGTATTTCCACGAACCCCCGACAAATTGGCTCAAAAGCATATCCAGGAGGCGAAGCTGGAACTCTGTAGCGGATCGAAGCAGGCGGTTGCCAAAGTCTCCGACTCCCCTCTCTCCGAAGAGATCCTCGGAGCGAGTTTCCGAAGAAGTTCTCAACTCTGACCTTTGCCTACTACTTTCAAAACCAGCTTGCTAGGTGCCCAACTGCGGTGAAGATGTCTCTGCGCTCGCCTTCATCAGCGGGCTGCAAGTTTCTCACACGCTGTACAAGCACCTATTGAAGCACGACATCACTCGGATGAGTGAGATCCTGTCCCAGTTGTAAGAAACAATGAAGAGCTCAACCAATCTCTCAAAAGTGATAATGATGAAGAGAAGTCGAAGTCGTGACACGAAGCTCCAACCCAATACCGGTAACTAAAATCGGGGGCATCCAGCCTACAAAAAACAGGTCTTCTCGATTCTCTCTCCAAATCTACCTCAAACCTTCAAGATGGAATAGTGCTTCACTCCGTCTAGGTGACGGGTCTAATTGTAGGAAGAGAAAACAGACACTTTTAAATGGTTAAAAGATCAAGCAGGTTTCTTGAATAAATTGGCCGTCTATAAATAACAAAATAATTGGAATTTAATTATTTTGTATATTATTTTTTACAAGACACCATAGCCTGATCCCAAACCTGAGAACTCCCATTTCCCAATCGAACCCTTTTACAACTGAGTTAGGTTTGCCTATTTTTTTTAGAAAAAACTGAGTTTGGTTTCCAGTGCCAAAAATTAATGAAGTTATTCTGAAAGGGGAGGAGATGAGTTCTAAAGCCTCTCTGGAGAATAATGGTTTTTGCTAAAGAAACAAAAATACTAATATAGAGAGTGAAACATTCCAAACTAGCTCACCATTCACGGACAACATTACAGGATAACTCTCCGTTTTATTCAGCAATCAGTACAGAAACGTGGTCACAGCGAATGCAGGAATTCAAAAATAAACTTTTAGCTAGTTTATCCTTGGGCTTTAAAGATATAGCAAGTTAACCCACTTCCTGTAAAGTAGGCAGAAACAGTCCAATGCATTTGACAAACATGCCTTCACTTGAGATTGATTAAGAACTGATAGGTCATCATTTAGTCTGAAGCCTTCCAAACATGCAAAGAAGATGCTACCATATAGAGACACGACATTTTTTAAAAATAAAAAATTATGTACACAAATCTCGGAAATCAAGGGTTACCTAAAATCATCATCAATCGAAAGTAAATTTATGGTGATGATAGAACTATAACATTATTATTACTGTCAATTTTTGCATATCTACAATCTTACAATTTTCACAAGTTTTAAACATCCAGTACACACATTAAATCTCCAATTTTCTAATAATTAATCCATAGAACCGCCAGGACAAACAATCTCATTAACTGTGACAGGTTCACCAGTCAAATAAATTTTAATCCTGTGGACATGTAAATTTGAGGTTATGGATAAAACTCAAAGATGTGCTAAAAACTAAATCAGATTGGCTGGAACATAAACAAAAGCCGGCAACAAGGGGGCTGAAGGGCAGGAACAAGATCTACGGAAACTAATAGCTGCAATAGCTTGAGCACACAAGGAAGCATACAATGGTAATCGAGCAGATCAATGCTAACCAAACTCCAGGCTTGAGGCAGCACAATAAAGATGATTACAGGCAAGATCATAAGCATTAGATGATGACGACCACGATGATACAAGATATCACATAAAACAGCAAACTTGTCTAAAACATCTAATAAATATCAGTCACCAAGTGATAGAGCTATTGATCATTCTTCTCCCACTTACGAGGGAATTAGTTTTGCCGGAAATAAAATACAGTTCTAAACAAAACCACCTCGCAAAAATAAGTCCATAACCAAGAGTGTCCTCTTTACAGAAAGCCCTCGCCATGCTTATCGAAGTGGTTTGCTCAGAAAGATAACAGAAATGTTTTGCTCGGCACAATACAAAGTGTTTCTGTGATCCATCTTCAAGAGGGCACTGTACAAGACAAAAAACAGCAAGAAATTGATTCTTTTTCCCAGGGTCTAAGAAAAAGAAATGACCAAGCAAAATCAAGTTATAAGAAATTAAATCACACAAAAAATCAACATGAATATGCACTACAATCTGGCTCCACTAGTACAAAGAGCCCTGGGGACAAATATTTACACCTAAATAAACAACCAAACATAGAGCCAAAAATGGTTCCCTGATCCTTTAGGTTAAAATAAAAGGATAGCTTTTTTTTTTACTTAACAATCAGGCAGAACTTCAGTGACAATTCAGACTAAAACTAATTCCTCAAGCCACCTCAATATTCACCAACACTTTTTAATACGGCTTATCTTTATAGCTGAAACTAGAGTAAGATCCTTCCTGCCAGGCATAGGCAGTAACAGCAAGACCTTTACGGTGCTTAGAAAGGACAAAGGAGAGGTAGAACATTATTATGACACCCCGGGCGAAGTCATATCAACAAGCAACCCAACAAAGAACTCTTTTAAATGAAAGTGTCAGCTCCAACATCAAATTAAAGATCATCAGTCATAACCATCTCTAATCAAAGATGCATTCTAAATCTATAAAACTGTGGCTCATACACAGACACATAAACCAAAAGGCAGGATCTACCCCAATATTTAACAATTAAGATCCAGGCATCATCAACATGCAGTACTATGAGTTCATTTTCTCGGAAGTGGAAAAGCTTAATTTTTCTTAGTCCGCTCTCAATTTTGAATGTTTGACATAATGATTTAACATAGTGATAAAAAAAAGTTAAAAAAAAATTCCTAGGCATACTTCTATAACTTTCCACTACTCAATATTAGAAGCTTCTAAACAAGATAATGGTGAAATCAAATTGCATTTGGCTAAACATCCTAGAGATAGATTAATACATTTCATTCCCCAAGGACTGGTATCAGCTTGCTTCCTATCAGGGAAAAAAAGGAACCATGACCAGATGTCATACAACTTATTGTTAATACCCAATTCAGTACCCATTACCCCACCAAATGGTGAACGAACCTCAGGCAACTGGGTTGCACTACCTAATAAAACCAAAAGGCTATAAGAAGAGACATTCTCAATGTTGACATACTAATTCTAATCCACACCCCAACAGGAAGCGCCATGATGAAGCGGTTTACTGAAGTACATAAACCAGCTATATAAATCAACAAAAATCAACTGATCTATAAATTTGCTCTAGTTCAATTAAGTTCCGAAAGGTCTCTGAGTACTTAGCATCCCCTACAGAGATGTCACAGGCACTATGAAACAAAAAAATTAAATAGCACAGAAATATCAACAAGATAACTTACTATATGTTGAGGTATCAATTTGCTCAGGCAACTCTTTTATGTCAACCTCAAACCTTTCTTGGACCTGCATAGGATACAAAACGTAAGTGAAGAGACATTTGCTAAAAGAGCGACTAACTCCAAAACAACAGACAAAAAGTAACCTGATTAAGAACATCTGAATCAGCTCCAGAAGAGACGAATGTGATGGCCAGCCCTTTAGTTCCAAAACGACCAGCACGCCCAACCTGTTAGATAAAGTTTTAGGAACAGATGTAGTGAAGAGAGAGAGAATGCATGGGCTATGTGAAAGAATCAAGAAATTACCCGGTGCAAGTAAGTATCTGCAGAATCAGGCATGTCATAATTAATGACAATATTGACACGCTCAATATCAATTCCCCTGCCAACCAGATCAGTAGCCACTAGAATCCTCTTGTGTCCTTCCTTGAATCCCTTGTACCTTGTCAACCTGTACCAGTGAAACTTGCTTAGCTTGAAGCAACAAGCACAACACTCAATTATACAACAAAAAAATGAATAAATTCGATCAATTGATAATATTATAAGTTAGCATTATTCTTTATTTTCCTATATAGTTTTTATGACTGTTAGTCTCATAATACCATCTTATCCTAGTTGTGTAATTAACTGAAAACATTCAATAAAACATGCCAATGCAAGAGCAGAAGCAGAAACAATATTCAAGTGTAAAGTTAGGAAGATAATTTACTATGTGAAAACCAATGGTCTGATCATGTCATCTCTAAGCTAATGAAGCCAAAATTGAAAGATATAGACAGGATACAGACCCTGATCGACAGTGAGTTTGCCACCTATTTACCTATAGTCAAACAATGCTCGATAAAGGACATCCACCCCGTTGTTTTTACTATGATATGCACACAGTAAATTATTATTTTACAAATATTCAAAAGAGTCAACTAATAACAAACATACACTCATCTCAAAAATAATAAACATACAAAACAAAGGAATGATAACATGACATTATACACTTCTATTAATCAACAAAGTTTCCCAAAGACCTATTGATGGGGACATCAAGTGGATTTATTTTAGTCTATTTTAGTTTTCTTTCTAGTCCCGCATTGTTTATGGTGGGAAACTCCCTATGATGTAGGCCTATATAAGGCTAAAACTGGTATTGTTTTCAGTAGTTAATAATTGATTATGAAAATTATGGTTTGAGCATTTTGAGTAGCCTATGCGCTTCGGGTGAGATGCCCAAGGGAGAGATTCCCAAACCCTACATTGGGTGATAAACTCTAAGTTGAGATTTCCTAGTGTTTGTCCCTCATCATTTTGGTATCAAAGCTCAATCCTGATATCTTTCCTATCCTTCCACAAAATCTCACAAATCCTCAAAAGTCCAAAAAACCTAGATCTAAATCCCTAGATCTATTCAACAAAAAAAAATACTATAGCAAAATTCCCCCAAAAATCCCTTAAAATCCAAATCTCTATTGTTCACTTTCTTCTTCCTCCCCTCTCTCCCTCATCTGCATCAAATCCTACTCAATTACCCCCTGTTCAACTTCTCCCATCATCTTCATCTTCTCCATCAACACCACTTGTGCCATCTGCTCGATAAAGGATATTCACCCAATTGTTTTTACTATGATATGCACACAGCAAATTATTATTTTACAAATATTCAAAAGAGTCAACTAATAATAAACATACACTCATCTTAAAAATAACAAACATACACGACAAAGAAGGAATGATAACATCACATTATACACTTCTATTAATCAACAAAGTTCACCAAAGACCTATTGATGGGGACATCAAGTGGATTTACTTAGTTTATTTAGTTGGTTTAGTAGTTGAATTATTTTAGTCTATTTTAGTTTTCTTTTTAGTCTTACATTGTGTTGTGGTGGGAAAACTCCCTATGATGTAAGTCTATATAAGACCAAGACAGCTATTGTTTTCAATAGTTAATGATTAATTATGAAAATTGTTAGTTGAGCATTTTGAGTAGCTTGTGAGATGCACAGGGAGAAATTCTCAAACATTATCTTGGGTGATAAACCCTAAGTTGAGATTCCCTAGTGTTTGGCCCCCATCATTTTGATAACAAAGCTCAAATCCTGATATCATTCCTATCCTTCCACAAAATCTCACAAATCCTCTAGTCCAAAAACCTAGATTTATTCAAAAAAATACCGTAGAAAAATTCCCTCAAAAATCCCTTAAATTTCTACGGTTCACTTTCTTCTTCCTCCCCTCTCCCCCTCATCTGCATCAAATCCTACCCAATTACCCCCTGTTCAACCTCTCCCTTCATCTTCATCTTCTCCATCAACACCACCTGTGCCATCTCCATGTGCATCTTCTTCCCCACTGCAACATCCTCTCCAAATCCCAACCCAAACCCATCTAGGGTTTCCACCTGCCACCTCATCACCCCACTCCTCGTTCCCCTTGCGACTTCGACGCCAGCAGACGCCCCTCCCCTCTGTGAGGCTGTCGAGATTCGCCACAAGCTCCTCCAACGACGATCAACCGACATCGACACCAGCCTTTCTCATTTAGATCTGACGACTGCAAATTTTGTTGCCGCCTTAAGACCTCACCACCGACTTCAACTCTTCCTCCAGTGCCGCCAACATTTCTACAGCACCCCAACGATATAGCCGGCGCCCTACAAAGCCTCCCTTGACTGCATCTCCACCTTCATTTCCTCCAATGTCGATGAAATCACCGCCTTGACCTCGCCGTCACTAGAGCTTCATCAGTTACAATCGGAGAGCTTCACAGAGCTGATCGCAACCCTCGTTGCAGATCCAAGCCTCTACGACCTCGACTAAAGCTCGCATTCCGACACCTTCAACCGCAGCACCATGTTAGCCTAAAGTCGTCAAAATCTGCTTCTTCCTCCACAGTCCTCCACGACCTCGCCTGAGTCGTCGTCGCCGCAGTCCACCGCCCTGCCGCTGATCAGATTGGGGGAGGAGAGAGTCTTATGGGGTGTAGGTGAGAAATTACAACCATGTTCATAAACTCGATAAGCGTAAACAAGTTTCGACTCGCAACTTAAGTTGCGGGTCAAATCGAATTGGATCCCCTTATTACCCGAATCCGATTTGCTGGTCAAATCGAATTGGATCCCCTTTTTACCCAACCCGAACCCGAGCTGTCCTCTTTGAATTAACCAAGTCCGGTTCACTTGAGTCAAATCGGTCTCATCAAGCCAGAGCGGGTTTTTAACCCAGACTACTGAGCCAGACAACTCACTGAGTCAGAATCGAGTTAACTCAACTGAGTCAACTCAGTTCACAGCAGCAGCACAACCATTTGGAGTCCGGTTCGAGTTCTGTCAAAAGCGTTAGATGTGTGACGAGTCCCAAAGCCATTGGAAAGAGTTCACGACAATTGAACAGCAGGTCTTGACTTTTATAAGCTCGTGTTTGATGTCAGTACTGTTCCCACAATAGAAGATCAGTGTTTCCTACCTCGTTTTCAATCCAATTTGAGCCCAATTTGAGCCTTTAAGAATTTCTGGGTAATTTCTAAGTTTATGCACTAAATTTTCCTTATGTGTTTTTATTTTTGTGGTCGATACATTCATACTAATAGTGATCCAAAGAAGTTGAATGAAAAATGTATGTGGTTGTCCCGACTTTTCAAGGTTTTTATGACTGTTACGGTTATGAAGACTGGGAGAGCAATCTAGAAACTTTCTTAAATTATTTTGCTGACTAAGCAAAAGTGTCTCTATGCCCGAACAAAGGTGGGAGAGCCATATTATTGGGTAGATAATAATCACAAGTTATGGCGATATTGGTTTCTTGCAAGACTTTCTTCGCGCTTGGTATGCTCCACACATTTAATCATCTGAGTCAGATGGCAAAGAGCTCAATGTTGAGCAAGAGACCGAGAGTCGGTCAATCACTAATCTCTACACTAAGCTTCAGGTGGTCCTAGACAGACTTGTAGCAAGCCAGGCTACAAAGATGAAACAAATCGATCTCTTCCAGTCCTTGTCGAGCTCTACGTTCTTGAGGAGGCTGGGTTAGAAGTTGTTGCTGAGTTTGAAGCCCAAGCCCGAACTAGATAATACAGCTAAGCAAGAGCCAGAGCAAGCGGTTGTTGATGAGCTCGAACCAGAGCCAAAGATAGAAAAACTTCTTGTAGAGATTTCAGCAGATCTCCCAAGGGAACTTGCCATGGAGCTAGCGCCACCTATGCCAGCTGCGAGGATTCCAGTGACCCTGAGGTACTGACTTGTACGATCCTTTGCAAATCTTCCTACAAGAGACAGGGTCACAGTTAATCAGGTTATTCATAGCGCGAAGTACAGTTGATTCGATTCTCATTCGAGAAGCGCCTCTGTCTGCTACATGTACATTGCTTAAGCTACCATCGTTTATAGCAGATCGGTCACAGAAGCCAGTTCTACCTCCATTACCATGACTCAGGCATGACGCATCAATGCTGATTCCCCGACCACCACCATGGCCCGATTGAGAGCCGAGATCTGCACTCGAGAAGGTCGAGTTTTTTCAACCCGAGGGAATGATGAACATCAAGTGGATTTACTTAGTTTATTTATTTGATTTAGTAGTTGATTTATTTTAGTCTATTTTAGTTTTCTTTTTAGTCCCACATTGATTGTGGGGGAAAAAACTCCCTGTGATGTAGGTTTATATTGTTTTCAGTAGTAAATGATTGATTATGAAAATTGCTTTTTGAGTATTTAGTCTGTGTGCTTCGAGTGAAATGTCCAAGGAAGAGATTTCTCAAACCCTATCTTGGGTGATAAACCCTAAGTTGAGATTTTCTAGTGTTCATCCCCCATCACCTATATATTTAATTACTTATTCTGTTTAATTATTTATTGTGTTGTTCTTTAGTTTAGTAGCACCCAAAGTTCTACGAGGACCAGCTCGGTGAGCATAGCATCAACGTCAAACAAAAAAAATTACAGAAACAGATTTCTTTTAAGGAAAAAAGTTTGTTATGCATATTTATGAAAATGTTGCTCTAAAGAACATGGGATTTGCAATAACAAACAATAATTTGAGTACAATACAGTTAGCGGTTCAAAGAGCAGATGACTATCTAGAATTCAAAAAAGTTACCAAACAAGACCAACCTTTCTTCCTGTGACATTCCAGAGTGGATGCAGATAGATGGAAAATTGCACTCAACTAGCAATTTGTTCAGCTCTGCCGCTCTGCTGACACTCTTAACAAATATCACAACTTGGTTGAAGTCCAGAGCATCCAAAAGGTCATTCAGCTTCCGGTTCTTTTCCAACTCGCTGAGTTTGATGTAGTGCTACCAAACAAATAGGATTACAATACGAAAAGATTACAACCCAAATTACATGTATTTAACTTAACATCTAACAGTAAGTACCTGTACTAGACCATGCAGGGTCAGCTTTGCTTCATCATCCACATATATTTCCATCGGCTGTAAGGAACAAATGTCAGATTAAAAATGATTAAGCCCTTGTCCTGAAGAAGAAAATGGAACCGGTACCAAATGAATGATACACGACCCAACTCTGTCCAAGTCCATCAGGTTTGAAATAACTAGCCTTCTTTGAAAGTTACATTTCCAGATGTATAACCACGCTACATTAGCCAGACAGGGAATAATTACTGTGCAGCTGCAGTGCATTCCAGATAAAACCCATCTGCCTTGAACTCTCCCAACACCATGTGAAAAACAACATTGCAAAGACATTGCAACCAACTACTTCTTGACCACCCCCAGAAGGCATTTGGCAAGAAGAATGCCACAGTCACGGCCACAGCCACAGATGCCACATGGGATAAACATATTATGCACCCAAGCTTTGACACATATAGAAGATCATGCCCAGGTTTAAAAAGGCACCCATAATTGACTACTTCCCACCCCACCAGAACAAAAGAAATCAACCGCTAAAGCCTAACTCTAACAAACATTGACCAGTGACTAATGCACGTAAAAGGGAAGGTGTTCCCAATTTATGCTGATGGTACTAAAAGGATGACAAATAAGTTGGCCATAGGACATTACATCTTGCATGAACCGCTTGCAAACAGGACGGATCTCCTTGCTGAGTGTCGCTGAAAACATCATGACTTGCTTGTCATGAGGAGTCATTTTGAATATCTCCTGCACATCTCTCCGCATGTCTACAGAACATACAAAACCGTGAAATGGAATAACAATAGTAAAAAAAAATGATGGCTGCATAGCACATAATAAGCTAGGAAAGGGCCAACAATATGGGTCTGTTTGGTTGTAGTAACTGGCCGTAATTCGTAGTTGTAATTGATAAAGTGTTTTATAATTGTAAATGAGTTACATGTATGTAAATTTTACGGTGTTTGGTTGGTAATATAAAATTGTAAAGTGGGAAAGTGTATTGTACTTTACGGTGTTTGGTTGTCGTAATGTATAAGTCGTAAGTGAAAAAGTTGACCACAAAATTAACTATTTGGTGATTTTAAAAGTTTAATACTGCAAATAAATATTAAAAAAGTTAAATATTAAAAATTTTTAATATTAATATAAAAAATATTACAAATTTGTATGACCACAAAATTAACTGTAACTGGGCTGTAAGTGAGTGGTAACTGGGTTGCAAGTGAGTGTTAATTGAGTTACGTAAGTCTTTTACGAATTACGATCCAAACAAACACCGTAGTTGTAACTGGGTAGTAAGTCATTTACGAATTACGGAGTTTTACGCGAAACAAACGGCCCCTATATGTAGTTCAAAACAGAGCACAGTAAACATACCAAGCGACTCAAGCATCTTGTCACATTCATCCAGTATAAAATGCCTCACATTCTTCAATGAGAGGTCCTTGTCTCTGGCTAATGCCAGAATCCTTCCTGGGGTGCCAACAACTATATGTGGGCACTCATTTTTCAGTATATCCTTGTGTTTTGCAATATGAACACCTCCATAGAACACTGCAACCTTAATGTCAGGCAAGTATGTACTGAATCGCTCAAACTCATGGCATATCTGCATACAAAAATCAGAAATATCAGTAATCAGAGAGATCATCATGAAACACAATACTCAAAAGTATGGAAGTGTTAGAATTTAAAATGTTAAAGTTCAAGAGTAAACCTGGTAAGCAAGTTCTCTTGTGTGGCATAAAACTAGAGCAGAAACTTGGCCAGCGACTGGGTCAATTTGCTGAAGAGACGAGAGTACAAAGACAGCAGTCTTCCCCATCCCAGACTTGGCTTGACAGATGACATCCATACCAAGGATGGCTTGAGGAATGCACTCGTGTTGTACTGATGGAGAACCAAAGAAAATTGGAGCGAAGTACCCCCAGTGAGTAAAAAATAACCTTCTGGGTCCTTTTAATGGAAACGTTTACCAAATTCTCCGCCAAAATCAGAGATGTGGAAGTAGTTTTTACCTGAAATAATATCCAATGAAATTTGACAAATGTTAAATTTTGAACAATAGTGAAGTTGTGGATGTAGCATGTAATATGTAATGAACATAATAAAAACAACTATTGTTGGCAGCCACAGTAATTATTGTAACAGCAGCCATTGAAAAAAATTTCTCAAATGGCTGGCACCATACTCGATCCTCATCATCAAACAATCTTTAAACAAAACTTAAATTTTAAGAAAACATTACCGGTTATAAGAAATTACATTTACACTCACAAGGAGAAAAAAATTATGATAAACATGCATAGGCAACATGTCATGGTTCAAAGGAAAAAAAGATATCAAGTATGCACAAATATATTAAACCATCGGGAAACACCTAGTCTTCCAACTCATTCATCCCAACTTAATTTCCCAGCACCGCTTAAGTTTCTGTCGACTCCTCACTACAACTCTTAAAACAAAGAAAATAATGAGTTGCATTGTCATGCAACAAAATTTGAGACGAAAAACAGATGTACATGATTAAAAAAACCCAAATGAGAAACTTAGACATTCAATTTGCTGAGCTAACAAACAATACCAAACATTTCTCAAGAGCAGGCTAACGCAGAAGAATCTTCAGATTCTTCACAAGAGAGGAACTAAAATATGACATCACCCAGCATCCTACCACCCAGACCTCACTTTTCTCTATGCAACTGTTCCTTACAGATCTCATTAGTGGGGTCAATAAGTCATTAGCACAGCAACTGTTTTAGACACAAAGGAGAACAGAGTACAAAAATTTATTGATCATGAATCATGATCGAATCCCAGTTTCCACCATAGATTATAATCTTGATCGCCCAAACAAAGAATTTGATTGAGAACTGCAATCAGAGTACTTGAAATTCTTATTTCCAGTGTCCAGCCCTAAATAACATACAACTCTTTTGATAAATACACGTATATCAGTTAAAAGAATTTATGTGTGCCATCCAGAAGATTCAAAAATCAACCCAATACTTGGCAAAGAATTTATTCGATAAAGTTCAAGAGGGACTAATCTGGGGAAATTTTATCTAATAAAGCTCAAGAGGGACTAATCTACAGATCAAAATTCTCCAAGACGTCAGCTCCAGTGAGAAACACACATCAATTTGTTAAAACATTCATTTCCCTTCCAAAGATTTTTATCAACCCAGTACTCAGGGAAGTATTTATCTGATAGAGTTCAAGAAGGACTAATCTATAGATCAAAATTCTCCCAGACCCTCAAAAACAAATGGTTCGTATAATCATATCAGAGTGCAGACCTGATTTAACATCACAACTAAAACATGTAGAGACACGGTAACATGAACCAAAAATGTGTATTTAGATGAAAATTGACAATATATTAATTAAATCACAATGTAAAATTATACTTAAAGTTACAAGAAAGCACACCATCCTCGATATGCTACAATAGATTGACTTGGCCAACCATTTGATCCATTTTATGTTGTCCACAAAGATATTACGGATCAATTTGACAAATACATAACATGTGGATATAGTCTACAGAAATAAAAAACATAAGAAACAATACATGACATTTGGAAAAATAATAATAATAACTATAGACTTTATATGTAATAGTTGTTAAGGACATGTTGAATTATAAAGTTTTAATATGCATGCAACTACTTTTTAAGGTTATCAATAAAATAATAGTAATCATGCGGTTCAGTTTTATCATGAATGGCATAACAGCATGACTTGTTGATTAAAAACTTGAGCATTATAACGACAAACATAACTAAGATAAAATTGGTTCTTGCCTTCAGAGGGATGTTCAAACCCAGAATCTACAATAGCCCGGAGAAGCTCTGGTTTCAACAGGAAATCTCTGAACCCCGAGCTGTGAATTCCAACATAGCCCCTGCACGATACAATAATTTGATCATAAGTTAGTGTTTTTTCATCAACCCAGATACAAATGTAAAAGCTGCAGCAACATATGGTGATTTGCATACTATGTATGTGACCTTGATGTCAAGAAGTTAAAATAATGACATGCTACCTCTTAAACTGATAACAAAAGTTCATAATTTCTAAATAACATCACAGATATTGGCATAAGCCAGAGAGAAGGTAAGTCAACTTTACTGCCAAGATACATTTTTTTGGTTAGTCAATTTATAGAGAACAAATGCATTTTTTGCTTTTCATTTGTGTTTGTAAAAATTAAGCCAATTAAACAGAAAAAAATTAAAAATAATCACGGCCAAGTTTAAATGAATTCAAAAAATAATAAAAGAAACTCCTTTCTGGAATAAAACCTAATAGATCTGGTTAATATCAGCAGTAAAAAATATACAAGATCTAATACAAAAATAACAAGTCAACAAGAAAAATAAAAATGCAAAAACAAATTTAAACAAAGAGATGACAAACAAACAATAATCTTACTTCTTCGCCGCTTCGCCAGCAGCCTTGGCCCCAACTGAATCAAGGGCCTTCTCTTCGTCCTCTTCATAATCAAGGAGCTCCTCTTCGTAAGCATCGTTGTCCCTTGCTTCTCCCATTTCTAATCGCCCAAAATTCAAGATTTACTCACAGATCTAATCGCAAAACGTACCGAAAATTGAAAGAGATTGAGTAGTGCTCACCTTGGAGTCCGGAGACTGGAGATTAGGGTTTAGGGGCTAGGGTTTCGAGGCTTCTGCAAAGAAAAATAAAGGTAAAAACACTGGGAATCCTAGGGTTTTGCGAGAGTATTAGAGAGAATTTGATGTCAGAAGAAAGGACCTAGGGTTTCCTAAAGGAGCGAGAACCCTTCGGCTAGGGTTTCAAGAGGGGCGATAGAATAATTTTGAGAGGAGTATTTATAGCCCGAGGATTTGGGTTTGAAACAAACGTCAGTTATTGATAAGGGGGTTCGCAGATGGGATGGGATCAGGATCCACCGTTGAAATCCTTTGATTGTCGATATCAGCCCTTGTAGGATGGACTTTAGCGTTGATTTTATGTTCAGTGATTTTGCGGGAACGTTGGCCGGCGCTTAGAAATAGGCAAAGGTCCTCCGTCGAAAGTGAGTGATTGGACTGAGCGATGTTTTATAGCGGGAAAAAAACCAAAGGAAGGGGAGAAAAAGACAAGAAATGAAGGAAAGTAAAAATTTAGTGAAAAAAAAAAATTATAAATTTATCGTACGTATGTCATTCGTTCTGAAAGGATTACAGACTGAATTATTCTCACTCAAATACAATTTTACTACATCTAAATGCGAGATCTATTCTGTTGAAATTGATCTACATTATTTTACAAAATTTAAAATCAAAAATTATATATTTTGAATGTTTTTTTGCTCATCCATCAAGTAGGCACAAAATGGATGATCGAAAATAACATACTACTTAAATCTACATTTTTAAACTTAGAAATTCTCGATCCGACCTTTTAATCAAGATCTAAACACTTAAAATTCCTCACATATCATTTTTTTTAGATTTCAAATATTTTGCGCCGTTAAACTAACCAACTCACTATTTCGACCGTTTATTTTGCGCATGCATGATGGATGGGCAAAAAATATTCAAAATATATGATTTTTTATTTTTAATTACTTGAAATAATGTAATCAACTTTAACAGAGTGGATTTTGCATTCGGATACCGTAGAGTTGTAGTTGAATAGTAAGGATTCAACTTTGAATTCTTCACACAAGTCTATCTCTTCATGATAATTAGATTTGTAGTCCTGTGCATCGTGCTACATTTGATTAATGGCAAAGAACGGTGAAAATTTGATTATTACATTGTTTTGCTACATAGATTCCCAATCAAACGTTAAAGGATTCTGATCTTGTTAGCATTGCTGAAAAGAAAAAAATATTTTCTTTTCAGAACCAATGTTGACTTTTCATCACACGCTTCACTTGAGATGGAAGGAACTCTTTGTCAATTTCTTATGCCATCTCCAATGCAACCCTCTATTTTTAGAGGGTTGCTTTGGAATATACCCAAATATTCGGCCTGCTTTAACAGACTTTTTTTAAAATATTAGTTTAGATGTTAATAAATCATTTAAGAGCGAATTATTATTCAACAAAAATTATAACGTTAGAACTGTCTCGACGAGGCACTTTAGCTGAGTCTAATATTGAATGTTTTTTTGGTTAATTTTAAATTAGTTTAGTTTTAATAGAAAATAATAATATTAAATTTTAGCAATCAAATATTTTTCAAGTTCGGTGTATTTCAATTTCGACGTATTTTCAATGTTTGATAATGATAAATTTAAAAATAATATTCAATATATTCAATATTAGTATCATTATAAAGGTATCGGCGAGACATTTCCAATGGTATAATTTTTATTTAAAATAAATAAATAAATTTAAGGTTATATTGATTTTAAATAATTAGTTTAACTATCCGACACAAATATACATAACTTCTGGATAAAATCAGAATATTACACAAAATTAATTTGTAGGTACGTACAATCAAACGTCACAGAAAATATTATAATAACAAACTAAAAAATAATGAAATATATTCAATAAATCAATCCAGTGCACTTTTAATTGATCAGGAAAATTCATAATCTTAGAAAAATAAAGTTCTACTAGAAATTAGATTTTCTCGGTGTATGTAACAAATACTCAGAAATTATTAATACCCTATTGTTAAAAAAAATATTCCAAGTTCCAAATCCAATCTTAATTAAATTCTTAAGATTATTATTAACTTAAAACCATGTTAATTGTGGCAACAGAAACGAAAAACAGGGAAAAAAAAAAATAAAAAAAAAATAAAGAGATAAATTCAGAATTCAATGCATATTGAGGGCGCAGGGGATGGTGGCATTAGAGTCGGGACGTCCGCCCGCGACGAAACTGGTGCAAGTTCGGGTGAGGGTGCTAAAGCGGATTCTGTTGGTGGCTGCAGCAGCAATTGCACATAAAAGAGGAAAGTAAGTTAGTTAATTAGTTAATATGAAACTAAGGCAACAAAAAGATCAACTAATTCAAACATAAACACGTGCACATACCTCAGATTCAGAGGTCGGTGGGTGGTGCTGGTGCTGGTGATGAGGTGGAGGAGGAGGAAGATGTTGGTGATGGTGATGTGGCGGCCGAGGAGGAAGCTGATGACGGTAATGATGACGTGGCGGCGATGACGGACTTGCAGGGGGCTGGCGCTGGGGACGGAGATGGACCAGGGGGATTTGTGTAACAGCAATGTGCGTCGCAGTAATTATAGAGATTTCTCAACGCGTTAAGAAGCCGTCGAGCGTTGATGCCGATGAGCTCTGTGGACATCATTGGTGCTGTTGCTGCTTTAACAGTGGCGCATGGATGACAGCAATTGTGGTGCTTCTTCGCCAAGAACGACTTTTGACACATATAAAAGATATAACTATATTTTTTACGCTAAATCTAAAACTAAATTTTATTAAAAGCAAAACTTGAAACCATAAACTAGATATATATCAAGTAAGTTTCTAAATATTATGAACCAAATAATGTATATGGATGAATCTACTATACATATAAACCATGTAAATTTCTTTAAATGAAATCTATTCATGAAAACAAAGGATATGTCCTAGAAAATTCAAAACGGTTAAACTGAAACAAAACACTATTGAACTTGTGTGTGTGTGAACTTGAGCATATCAATACTAGCCTGTACTTACACAAGATCTAAACTCTAAACTAAAACAAACCGAAGTCTTCTTGTCGATCTCTATCTTCAAGACGACTCGATCCAAACACGATCTAAAGAGCTTGACTTCAACCGAGTGCTAGATGTGATCTTGATGCGCGAGCTCTTGAATCTACATGTGTTAGCTCCAAAATTTGACGTTGAATCCTTTACTGAAGCTAGTCACCTGCTAAAATCTTTATCAATATCTAAAACTTATTAAACACAAGATATTAGTAAACAAAGCTTTATAAGTTAGTCATCATCAAACTAAGGTGAAAGGCTTCTGGGCCAACAGATTGACCAATTAATTTAGTCCGACAATGGACTTTGGAACATTGACTTGATTACAGAGGTGTTCGTTGGTGTATATGCGATGGATATCCAACAGAGCTTCGACCCCCTCACGGCACTCGACACGTGTCATCTATTAATGTCAGAGTCTTCTCCAGGCCAACCCATATGTTACATTGAAGTATGGCACAAGATCGAGCAATGAATCGTCGCAAAGTCAGCCGGCGTTGCCTAAGTCTCCGGCTCTTTGGACAATGGTCCACGCATCTCTCTCTTCTCCTCTGCTAAAGAAGCTTGGTATCACTTTGTGTAACAACTGTTTTTATCAATAAGTCAGGCCTCACTGGCTTCACATTCTGATGTTAACCTCCAATAACTGCATGAATGATTTGAAATAGGCTACGATGAGGTCTAATTTACATTATTAAGATCTGGGAGTCGATTATCAAATTAAGACTAATTTAAGGTGATATATTGAAGGGAAAAAACCCAGTTTTGAGAGCAGAAGACTTCTTGTAACCCTAAAACCCATTGAGCTAGTTCTCCATGGGTTCTTCAGGTTATTCCAAAAAATATATTGTGGGGAAGACTCAAGGTTTTGCTTGGCCGAATTGTAATCTTTTGGCTAAGATATAATCCCATAGAGAAAATCTTGAGCCTGCTAACATATGCAGATATGAATTAGACAGATGAGAATGGGCATGCTCATAGACCCCCATTAGACATGCCCAATAAAAAAATTTCTATAGGAATATGAAATTTCTCAGATCTCATGCAGTGTGTACACTCGAAGTAAAGGCAGCATTAGAGCACTTTGTTGGAAACATTGCTTTATCAAACTGTAGCCTAGCAATATATATCAAGTAAACATTTTTAAGCAGACATGATATGAGAGAAACTTTACACAATTTGTGTGGAGCTGCTTGTTTGTAGGCGCTGAGCTACAAAATATCACGTCATTGGCTAAGATAAAATAAGTAGGAGTTGAAAACTAATTGATCTTTTGAAAGCGTCAAATATATTCTCCTTTTAGGAGGCAAAGATAGTTAGGATCTAAGAGAGGATAGAGATCATTTAGTTAAAAAAACAATGAAAATAAGAATTTAAACTCAAGCCAACGATACTATCCAACCCATTCTTAAAAATTTCAAGGGAAGAATTTTCAATTTCCGCAACATTATCTAATATTTGAAAATTCTACCCATGGAACATTGAATATGTCCATGTCAAGTTATTAGAAATTAGCAAGAGCAAAGTTAAATTATATATAAAATAATAAGTTACTACGAAAATATACTCAATAATGGATATTGTTACGTCACACGTGAATTGCACTTGTAAATGATGTCATATATCTAATGAACTGCACATCACCAAATGCTTGAGCATGTTCGAGGCGCGCTGTAGACATATTTAGATTAATATAAGTCTGGTCACTAGACTCACTACGGACCTTATTATATAGTGAATCTCGATATGCAGTGGTTATCTCGAAAAAAAAAAGAAAAAAAAACTAAGCCAAGATTCTAGAGTAATCGATCTATACATTCCAAAGCGAATCTGAACATCATGTGATATTAATAACTCCGAAAAGTTTTCTAGAAATAACGCAAGAAATGTAATATTAATAATCCAATTAAAAGAGTTTGTGTTTGGTTGCAAGGAAGTGAGCGGAAGTAAGGAAATGGGAAAATATAATTGCTCACTTACTCATCTATCCAAACACCGGAAAAGGAAAATAAGAAAACTACTTTCTTTTCTCTTTTACACAACCATTTCCTCACTTGCAGAGTGCTATAGTTAAATTTGTGGTCATGTAAATCTCATTTGTAATAAATTGTAGCACAAAACAGTTAATTTTTTGATCTTGTAAATCTCACTTGCATTCTAATTACAGTCTATTTTTTATTCTAATATTATATTGCAGTCAATTTTGTGGTCAACTTTTTCACTTCCACTTTCACCTTACCATCTAAACACTGAAAAAGACATAATGTAGCACCCCGTTCCCGGGATACGTACCCAGATACGTGTCCTAAAATTTTTTGACCTTGTTGTTCAATTTTCTTCCAGTATGTATTCGTGGGCTGTGATTGCTTATATTATTGAGTATCAGATCTGAATTCTCAGACATAGAGTAAGCCCTTACCCCCCCCCCCCAGCTGATAGCCCGATTTGACCTTTCTAGTAGTCCAATTTGACCGATTTCAGTCTCAGACACTGTTTTCTAATATTTTAGATTTTTCATGATTTTCTGAAATTTTTCAAAATTTTTCTGCAAAATCTCCAAACCGACGCTTGGCATGTTATACTTGATGCATGATTTATGACACCGACACTTGATATATTATATTTGAAACCTGATCTACAGCACTTGATATCTGACGACACGACACTTGATATGTTATATTTGATACCTGATTTACGGCACCTGATATTAGACACCAGTACTTGATATATGTCATACTTGTCACCTGATCCTGACCCCCGGTATATGACACATGTTAACCCTTACTTGATATGTTTCATGTGGTACAAGTACATTAACTTGACATCGTGACCCTTGACCGGACACTACCTCCCCTGAGACCTGCATTATATGACATATTCATGACTATCACTTTTACAGGGGACTTAGCATGATTATTATATTATTACCAGACATTGGTATTCCTGAACTCCTGTATACTTGAACCCCTAAAATAGAGAGGCTCCTGACATTACTCATGATATTATACTCCTGTTAACCCCGTAATAGGATAACCATAGATATTGGACTTTTGTGAATACCCTGTCGACTTTATTATTTGACACTCTGTTATATTTAAACAACTTACACCGGGACGGGGGAAATTGATGGGTATTGGTATACCTTCTGTGTTTATGGTGGTCATACATATGTTGTACAACTAATTCATATTCGATTCAACCTGGAGACCACCAGGCGTTTTCGAGGGGTGTACTGGTACCCATACCCCCTTACCTGCCTACCGGGTGTGCTATAATCTCCTGGGTATATCCCTGTGGGGAACGGTGATATTCTATTCCTGTTCGGGCGTATACTAAGACCTTCGGGCATATAGTAAGCCCGATGCCTAGCGGTACGTTCCGGCTCAGTACCGGATACTCCTGAACCGTTGTCCCGGGTACGCACGGGATCCATTCTAAACATGGTTCGTCGTTCCCTATCAATTTTCAATAACCAACCTCGCTTGACTGTATGCGGAAGTATATGGCACGGCCATATACTGAAATATACAAATTGAACGAGTCTTAATAATAACTTAATAATTTAATTTCATGTATTTTATTGTCATTCCTTATTTACTATTCATTGTTGTTATTCCATGCTACTGATGATTTGATTACATGATATTTTATCTTCTACACTTATTATTACTTACTTGTCACTTGGCATCTTTTTGCACTCGCTGGGTTGCCTACTAACAACCCTGGATTTGTATGTTCAGATTTAGCAGGTTGGACCGAGGTGGACCCTTCAGCTGAGGCCAGGCCTACTTAGAGGAGCAGGCAGATCAGCCGTAACTTCATCCAGTCTTTCCCTGCTCGCGAGATTCTCTTTTTCAGCTCGTGAGTTATTATCTTTTATATCCTGTACAGTCTATTTTTTTACTATTTAGTGACGTAATATTGATGTAATGTTATGTCACTATTTGTGACGACTAAGTACTTGTGCTATTTTGTGTTAGAATGTATAACACCACGTATTTCTGCACTCTGATCCCTGTATTGTGTTGTATTGATACTTAGCGTATATACGTGATGATATCATCACCCTGCGTATGTACATCGCAGTGGCGTCCCCGTACCCGTCAGATCGGGGCGCCACAGGTTAGTATTAGAGCCTAGGCTCTCACCTTCAGTACAACCAGTCTGCAAATTAATGTTGGATTAACTTGCGATTGAGTCACATGAGTCATTTCTATGCATTCCAATTACAAGTATAAAGTCATCTATTCCTTTCTTGAAATCCATCCCTTAACTTATGAAATCTCATATTATCGTCACCTTTTCAGTCAGCTCGAATATGGAGAGACGGGAGACACGTAACGGTCCTGACACTTCCCGTGAGGGTCCGTGCGGGGAGAACGACATGATGAGGATACTCCAGGGGACGACGACTAGCCAGCAACAGCAAATAAAGCTCTTGTGATAAGGATTGCTGACTGCACCACGGGAGCAGAGGCCGGGTACTGTGTCGGATTTTAGAAGGTTGTAGCCGGTAGAATTTTTGGGCACGGAGAAGCCCCTGGATGCAGAGCAGTGGTTGATCGACATGACTGATCTTCTGAAGGCAGCCAGAATTCCTGGTGAGAACCAGGTAAAAGTGGCCAAGATCCAGCTGAAGGATGTGGTAAGGACCTGGTGGTTAGCCGAACAGGCCAGGCTGGAGAAGCCCATCTCTTGGGACCAATTCTCGAAGGGCTTCTATGAGAGGTTTTTTCCTGCAACTGCTCAGAAGGAGATGGAGGAGCAGTTTATCAAGCTGCAACAGTGGAATCGATCGGTGGATGAGTATGCTACTGAATTCCTGAGACTTAGTCGGTTTGCACCATATATGGTAGCCGACGAGGAGAATAGGGCTAGCAGATTTCATTAAGGATTGAGGGTGGATATCCAGATGTTACTTATACCCCACCAGCTGAAGACATACTCCCAAGTTCTTTCTATAGCTCGTGATGTGGAGCAGGAATTAGAGAAGAAGAGGAGAGTTGAGCTGCAATACAAGCCTATGAAGCGTCAATTCCAGCAGGTGAACAGAGGAAATCAAGTCAGATCTTTTGGTGCCCCAGTAGCCAAGCGGCCATTTCAGCCTACTTCTCAGCAGCTTGTGTGTAGATATTGTCAGAAGCCTGAGCACAATCAGCGGAACTGTCGTATGGCCAATGGACTGTGTTTGGCATGTGG
>JAVJIF010025682.1:0-74508 GCA_038442645.1 Agave tequilana | reverse complement strand
GGATACGTATCTGGGTACGTATCCCGGAAACGGGGTGTTACAATCTACCCACCTAACAAAAATTTCGTCCTCAAAATTTCTATAAGGAGGGAGATGAACATGGAAGAGATTACAGTCAAGGATGATAATATGATAAGTGTGAAAATGATAAGAAAGATTACCAACTCAGGACACAAAAGGTTGGGAATAACAGTCACAGTGACATCATCAGGGCTCCTGATCTGGGTACTGAGCTCCTTGCTGGAATGGAGCTCTTCTGCTAACGGGATCGGGTTCCTTCCCGGCAGGGTGCTGGAAGGGCTAACCGAACTGGTGTGGCGTTGCTTAGCTTCTTAAATGGACACTCAACCATCAATGATCCTCGGATCCGCATTTAAAACAGGATCCATTTGCTTTCCGGCAATTTCACTATAGATGTCGGGCCTCCGACAGTGCCCGCCATACTATAGTTAGCGGGGTACCAATGAGTTTGACTGAGTCTTCCTGTCCATTTGTTGGAATGTTCGCTTTGTGACTCAATCTGCTTCTGACTCCTACTCTTCTTCTCCACGCCCCGTTCTACTTCATGGGCAATAGAGAGAACCTGAGAGTACGTCTTAATGCTGAGGAATAAGAAACAACTGGATATCCATCTTCAACCCCTGTTGAAACTTGCTGGTCCGCTTCTCCTCATCGCTCACCATGTAGGGTGCAAATCGACTGAGTCTCAGAAATTCAATAGCGTACTCATCCACAGATCGGTTCAACTGCTGCAACCTGATGAAATGCTCTTCCATCTCTTTCTGAGCCGTTGTCGGAAGAATCTCTCATAGAAACCTTTCGAAAACTGATCCCAAGTGATAGGTTTTCTCCAATCTCGCTTCTTCCGCCAACCACCAGGTTCTGACCACATCTTTCAGCTGTATCTTGGCCACTTCCACCTGGTTCTCATCCGGGATTCGAGCTGCCTTCATAAGATCTGTTGTATCTATCATCCATTACTCTGCATCCAATGGCCTTTCGGTACCAGAAAACACGGCAGATTGCAGCCTCCTAAAATCGAACACATTCCCTGGTCTCTGTTCACGGGGGCGCCGTCAACAATCCTTGGTGTAAGAGATCTCCGTCTGCCTTTGTTGGTTTTCCATCATACTCTGTAGAAATCTTGTCATACCATCATTTCTCTTCCCTGGGGTTACCCTGGGAAGAGCCAGATCTGTCACTATTCCCTCATCTTTTCATGTCTGAGTTGGTTCAAAGGTGATGGAACTGAATATGAAAAGATGAAAGATTTCAGGACTCAAGAAGGATTATCAAGAAGGGAATAGAAACTCTGTACTTGTAGTTTGGAAAGTATAACCAGACTCATGCACTCCAATTGCAAATTAATATCACATTAATCTACCGATTGGTTGTACTGAGGATGTGAGAGCTTAGCTCTGATACCACCCTTGACGCCCCGATCCGGCGGGTACGGAGACGTCACTGCGACGCATATACGCAGGTCGAAAAAATCCTCACGTATATACGCTAAGCATCAGTACAGGCAAGAATCAGAGTGCGGAAGCACAGTGGTCATATATATTCTAACAGAAAAGTACAAGTACATAGTTATCACAGAGAGTGATATAATATTACAGGAGTATTACATCACCAGAAAATACAACAGTACATAATATGAAGAGTATACAAAAGCTGAGAGGTGCTCACGAGCAGCAAGAAGGGTCTCGAGAACTAAACAGGAGAGGAACTGGGAGAAAAGCTGCGGCAATAATCTAAGCTTCTGCTGCATTCCGATCGTCACGGAAGGATCCGCTGCGCACTCTGATCTGCTCCAGCAAGGCCACCAAGGTCTGGTCTCTAAGATCTGGACATGAGAATTCAGGGTTGTCAGATGCAACCCTACGAGTATATATAATAAAGCCAATGGCGTGCATAACAGGTACACGTGTACATGATCAAGTGATGTGGTCCAAGTATACAGGTACAAGTAATAACAAATAACATAGGGAAATTAAAGGAACGATAGTAAATCATATATATATATATATCAATGAATCTGAAACTGAAAACATGAATAGAAGGCAGTATGAAGAGCATAGGTACATGAGGTAAATAAGAAACATGTGATAAATACAAGTATGGACAAAACTAGTTGTACAAGCTCAGATTATGGATTCACGGGACAGATACGTCAAGGGGATAATCCAAATAAGGAAACCCTCATCTATATACCACATATCTCATGTCGCCATCATTTGAGTTTATACAACTTGAGTTGCCCTAAGAGTAACAGAACTATAGTGTGTCTTGAATAATCATCATATTCATAAAGAAAGGTGTCTACTCAGGGCATAACACTATAGCTGAAGAATATAAGGTGTTGCATTTTAAGTTATTCAATAATAACAATCAGTACCGTTTGATATTTCAATCGCCTCCCTACTAGCGCCTCACATCACCGATAGTCCATACTAGAGTTTCGCTCTGTAGAACTTACCCGGGTCTGATATGTGAGTACCATGACCTGAACAAAGGAGAGACCAAATATTTCACGTTCCTAATATTATTACTGTTTGTTTGATATGTTCTTATGTTATTCTTGTCCCTTCCCACCGGCGTCCCACAACACCGACAGTTCAGCTGGAGCCTGTACTTCCAGTAAAACTCATCCGAACTCCGATAAGCGGGTACCATTATTCGAATAGGGGAGAGACCAATAACACGTGCTCCTGGAGTTATCATTGTACAGGTATGTGTGTATATTAATAGGCACTGAGAATGTTTATCACGCTAACACCAGGCGGCACAGGCAGGGAGGAGGAGTAGCCCTACAGATTCAAGAGTGTCCCCACAGATTCAAGAGGTGGCCCCCACCACGCGTGTGGTGTGACACTTTATTCCATGTGACACTTTGCTCTGAGGGTTGATACAGGAGGTAACCCCACAGATTCAAGAGGTGGCCCCCCACAGATTCAACATACAGGAGCTCAATAGCCCACATATATTGAATTATTTCCAACAACTAAACCCCCGATTCAAGAGGTGTCCTTTCTAAGAAGTAGACACATGTCCACTATATCTAAGCGAGGTTGCTAGTCTTGCTAGCTCAGAAAGGTGAGACGGATTGGGAGGCCTAGATAAGTGAAGGGGAGGAACCCAACTGACATCTCAGAATGGAACACGCAACTTGACAAATAGTCGGATCCAAGTTAATTGGATAGAAGCAAGACTTATCAAAGTTAATAGTGAGGCCCGAAGATAGATCAAAGCAATGGAGCAATATCTCTAATTGGTAAGAGAGCGGGAGATCTCTGATAACAAAAGAAGGGTATTACCGACATATTGTAGGTTGCTATCCCTGAGTCCACGGACCCAATATCTGAATGAACCTTCCATCGAAAGCTCTACTAAGAGAATGAGTGAGAACATTAACTGTCAGGATGAAGAGATATGCGACAATGGGTCTCCTTGCCTAAGATCTCGTCTGCAATGAATATCTCATTCAGTTGCAATTAACAAGGATCGAGGATGAACTTAAGTGGAGAGCAAGACTGATCTAATTGCACCACTTGTCACTGAAACCTCGAGCTCGGAGGACATTAAGAAGGAAGTCCTAGCTGACCGATTTAAATGCCTTTGTGAAATCTAGTTTGAGAAATAGTGTAGACCATTTGTGGTGAGTACATGCTGAAACAATTTCTTGCGCCGACGCTACACTATCTAGAATTGACCTCCCTCGAATGAAGCTAATTGTAGCGGGTCTCCAAGATACTCAATCTTGTCTCGAATTTGGAGGAAAGAACCTTCATAATGATTACGGTTAAGAAGGCTAATAGGCCAGAAGGCCAACCACTGCACTCCATCCTTCTTAGGGAAAGGGTGATGAAGACCGTGTTGATATGCTGGAGATCAACCTCTCCATGGTAGATAGCATAAAATGGCAAGAAGTGCCCTCTGAGCAAGGAAGAGAAGCTCTAATAGATGCGTATATTAAAGACATGGGACCTGGCGCGTGGTCGACTCCTAGAGAAAAACAACTGCATGAATCTCCTCTTCAGAGAAGGATTGCTCCAGGTCCATAGCCGACCAATCTTGGGCGAATAGAGCAAATCCCAGTCTGCTTGAAGTCTAGAAGCCCTTGAGGTACCCATCAGTTGTCCGTAAAAAGCAAGAGAAGGCACTAGAGATATCTGTTAGATTGGTCAACTCTGTATTGTCCATTTCGAGAATAGAAATCAGATTTTGCCTCTGATGATGGCTAGCAACTCTATGAAAGAAATCGTGTATCCTGATCAACCTTCCTTTAGCCAGCGGACCCTGGAGCGTTGAGATCATGTTGTCTCTCTGTAAGTTGAATGGCTTCTAAAGCTTGTACATAATCTTTATGATCAAGGACCTCCTACTCTGATAGTGGGCTTATATCCTGAGTAGAGTCTAAGTCATGAATTTTAGCCAACAATTGATGTTTTTGTCAGATGATATTACCAAAGTGGAGTGACTCCATTGCCTCAAGAAGGACCATAGGTCCCTAAGCTTGAAAACTAGTTGGCTGCCGGATCCAAGTGAGTGGAGCTAGAGATGACCAGAAACCACACACTCAGCTGAGGATTCAAGTGAGACAACCATACATTCTCGAAGCGAAAGAGGAGCTCTTGGAAGGTTGATCTCCAATATCTAAACGAATGGGGGTATGATCCGAGAGCAGTCTGGATAATGCCTAGTAGAGAGAAGAGGAAAATAGTCTTCCATTTCAGAGAGTAGAGATATTTATCAAGCTGGGATGACTAAGGGATTTGCCATCATTTGTTCAAGTGAAGGACCAACCACTAAGAGAAGGCTCAACAAGGAATAATTGATGAATAGTATCATTAAAATCTGACATGTTCTCTTCCTAAAGAAACAGGTAACATAAAAGTCTCCTCCAAGAAGTGAAGGCCTGAGGAACAAGATTCGGCAGCTAGTATCTGTTGCCAGAAGGAAGGACTCCATGGGTCATCGTAAGGGTCATAGACTGAGAAAATGGTAAATGAGTAGTTGGTACTATGGTTTCGAAACTGAAACTGAGAGTAGGTAATCTGTGACTAATTTAGACATGCACTCAAAGCGATCCTCACGCCACCTAATGATCTCTATTCTAGTACTCTTAGAGAATTAAGATTGGACTAACTAGTAATGAGTTGACAACCAATAGAACGAAGAAACCCAGGAGATGGGAGTTTCAAACTTAGATTCTTATAGAAGACAACAATTTTAGAAAGTCGGGATCCTACAACGATTTCTCGGTACCCAAGTTCGTGTACATTCCAGGATAAAATTGACGCTAAAAAGAGTAAGCACTACAATCGAAATGCAGGCCTGTCTAATGGGTTGTACAAGTTGCCGCACAAAGCTGGAGAGTATGGCTCCATCTCCTTCATCTTGTTTGTATCCGTAAGCAGTTGACAACCTTATTGTTGTACCATCAGAAAGCACCTCCGACTGCTCAATTGGAATGTGAAGAGAACCAAAGGTCCCTGAAGAAGTCCTATAGCAGTATTAGTCAGAGGTGTAGGTTCCTTAAAGATTGAATAGGAGCACGCTTTGAGTGCGCGCTTCTGTCGTGGCCGACCCATTTTGGTAGATATTTCTAATACTGCAACATAGCGTCGACTGTGACGACTGACCATGAGAAGCTGACAATGACCAGCCACAGGAAGTAAATGAATAGTCACAGTGAGAGACACAAGTAGAGCCATTCGATGAAACCGCCTGAATATGAAGAAGTTCAAAATAAGTACGCTCTGCCATGATGAGAGAACAAGGTTGATGGTTGTCAAGAGAGAAAAGCAATGTCTCGTCTGCTGCTATAGCTGAAGATACCTCTAATGGAGCAGATATGAAAGAATCCCAAGCACAGAGAGGAGAGACCATGAAGGGATCTTTCTAGTGATGAGGATGAGCTTCAACTCTGCACTTGATTATGGGAGGTTGGAGTGTGGAACTCCGCCATTTGAGTGGAGAAGAAAACTTCGATATTTGAGCCTATCAACAATCGTACAACCATGGGAGAAAGTTCAGCAATTTGTTCATCCATCAGCAAGTCGTTGCAGCCATCAAGGCTAGAACTTTTGAGACTTGGGCACTTGACACAGAGGAACACTTACAGGAGGAGGAGGCAGTGAGCCCTGAGAGAAAGAGTGAACATTTAAACAATAGATTCACTTTTTCCCCAAGTAATTGGTTCGCTTTTTACAATAAGAATAAAATTCTCATGAATTGGAGTAATTTAGTGCCAACAGGAATCCTATATTCTTGAAAATTTAATAGCCATTATGCCAAACATGAGAATTTTCAGTGGCAATTTTTAAATTTTCGAGCCAATTCCTATATCAAGGCACCCGAAAGGCGATCCACTTCTTGCATGTTGTTTAGTACATGGCACAATAGTGGATAACTATTGGAATCCCAATTAACAAAGAACATCAAGACATTAGAGAATAGTCACCAATTGTACAAATAAGCAAACAAAGAGAAGAAAGCGAGAATGCATGAATTTAACAAGGTTTGGCAATGCTAACATCCTCGGGGCAGAAGAGGACATATATCTTATTAATAGCTCAATAACATGATACAATCAATAGAAGGCAATACCCCTCTTTATATAGGCACAAAGTCCATGAAAATAAAAAAAAATCAAACATTTTGAATTCAGATTAGAAACAAACTATGATCTTATTTGGAAACCGCCTATAGACAAAATGTTGTCGACAAGTCAATTGGCCTGTTAACAGACTGAGCCAGTATGCACCAGTCCTGACTCTTGATAATGCCTATCAATAGCCATGGGGGCCTGTTGACAGGGCTCTGTCAACAACCAAGATTGCATGTCGACAGCTAAGTAAATTGTTGCTCCCTATTGGTGTATACATGTATCTTTTGCATCCTAGCACTCATGCAAACTCTGTACTAACACCAAGGAGTTAAAAACTTCACTATTAAAATTTTACACTCTCTTCTCACAATTCTCCACCTCAGTGAAGATTTTTCAAATCTGAACCAAACATAACATAGCACCATATCCACTCCATTGGGCTGCACTAATTTGGTTGCCTAGTACTCCTGCTCAAGGGATCACCATCCATAGTTCATTCAAACGAGCTCCACCGAGCTTAAGTAACTTGAAGATATGGAGTAACTCCTCGCAATGCGCAAACTTCACTCACGGAACAACATTGGTAAGCATATCAGCTGATTCTCCTTCATGTGAATCTTTTGTAATTTGATGTCACCCTCATCAAGAATCTCCCGAACAAAGTAAAACGGACGTCGATGTGCTTCATCCTTACATGATATACTTGGCTCTTTGCCAAATAGATGCACTATGCTATCACAATTGATCTTCAACAGATCCTGATCAATCCCCAAGTGATTAAACAACCTTTGAAGCTAATTACCTCCTTTATAGCCTCTATCATGGCCATATACTCAGCCTCCGTAATAGACAATGTGACAACAGACTGTAAAGTAGATAATGTAAACACATATCCCGTTATAGAGTAGCATTTGTTGAGGTCTCCTGTGTAGTTGGAATCAATGTATCTGATACATTGTTGCTTACCTGTAACATCTTTCTTGAATACCAAACTAATATCTATGGTACTCTTGATGTACCGTAAAATCCACTTCACTGCTTCTTAATGACCACTGCTGGGATCGTGCATGTATTTCCTGACCAATGAGACAACTTGTGATCGATCGAGGTTTGTATATATCATTGCATATATTAAACTGCTAACCACACTAAAATAGGGTACGTGAGTCATGTACTTGCTCTTCAACAGAAGTAGGAGACATGATAGCTTTCAACTTGAAATGAGAAGCCAATGGTGTATTTACAAACTTCATATCATCGTTGATGTTGAATTTTTAAAGTACCTTCTTCAAATACCCTTTTTGCGTCAAGCTAATCTTACCACCTTTCTGGTCTCGCTCAATCTCCATGCTTAACATCTTCTTTGTTTCACTCAGATCCTTCATCTCGAACTCAAAAGACCAGTCCTTCAGTTTTTGAATTGCATATCTGCTCTTGAAAGCAGCGAGCATATCATCCACATATAAGTAGATAGATATACTCTCTACTTGATAGCTTATTGTAATATACACATGAGTTATAATGGCTTAGTGTGTACTTCTTGCCTCGTATGAAGTTGTCAAATGCTTATACCATTGCTTGGAGATTGCTTTAATTCATAAAGCGATTTTTTTAACTTACATACCATATATTCCTTTCCCACAATCTTGAACCCCGTCGGCTGAGACATGTAGATCTCTTCTTCAAGATCTCTGGAGAAAGGTGGTCTTCACATCGAGCTGATCAAGGTCTAACCTACTACTGTGCCACCAGTGCCAGTAAAATTTGAATAGACGAGTGCTTCACAATTTGTAGATACCTCATTATAGTCAATATTTTTTCACTACGCGTAGCCTTTAACTAACAGTCTGGATTTGTAGCATACACAATCACCATCGGAGATCCCTTCCTTTGCAAATACCCACTTATAATTGATCGCTTTTTTTTATCTTAGGCAACTCTGACAGTTCCCAAGTACCATTCTTGTGTAGAGAACTCATCTCTTCCATCATGACATCCTTCCACATTTTAGACTCTAAACAGATTTTAGCCTCCATATATGTAGATGTGATTTTCTCCTCAACGATTGGGAGAGCATAGACCATTATCATGTTAGTGGTGATCTAATTAGGCTTACATAGATTATCCGAGTTTTGTCAACTGCAATGGATTTTTGAACATCACTCATAGTCTATCTTTGATCTTCATCACTATCATCAACATCCTGATTGGCTACATGATCACTACCCTTTGTCACTGCGGGATGATCTCAAATGATATTGATCTGTCTAGAGATAGTGAAGTAGCATCACTCTCCACTAGCTGAGAGTCTGTAGGCTTCATTATTGAAGCCTCGTCAAACATGACATCTCTGCTCAAGATAAACTTCTGTCCTTCGGATCCCAAATTTTGTAGCCCTTTATGCCTTTTTTGAATCTTATGAACATACCTTTTCTTGCCCTCGAGTTCAACTTGTCTTCCTATCATGGTAATAGATCGAACAACCAAATACTCAAAGTGAATCATAATCCTGAGTAACTTTTCTCGACCAAGCTTCCACAGGAGTTTTACCTCCTATTGCAGATGAATGTAACTTGTTAACGAATAGCAAGCATATGCTAATGCGTCAGCCCAAAAAGATTTTGATATGCCGGCGTTGGATAACAAGCACCAGACATTCTCTAGCAAGGCCTTATTCATTCTTTCAGCCACCCCATATTGTTGATGTTTCTCTTACTGTAAAGTGTCTTTTTATACCCTCTTCGCGGCATAGCTGTAGGAAATGATCACTTGTGTACTCTCCTCCATTGTCTGAACGGAGTACTTTGATCTTCCTTCACGTACTCCTCTCCATGTTCCCCTTCCACTCCACTAACAACTCCAGGACTTCTCATTTGTGCTTCATGGTATATACCCCATATTGCCTATAGTAATCGTCTATAAAAGACACAAAGTAGTGGCTATCTTTATTAGATGTCGTCTTGGTAGGTTCTCAGATATTTGTGTGAACATATTCTAGAATCACCTCGGTGCAATGAGCCACAATGCTAAATTTCACCTTGGTCTTCTTTACGGGCCTGTTTGGTTAGGGTGAAAGTGAGGAAGTGAGGAATGAGGAAGTAGTAATAATTCCCTTTGAAACTTGAGAATTGGTTAGTAAGTTTTTCTGGTATTTGGATGTTGTTGGGAAGTGTGGTTTGGAAAATATTTTTTATCTTTTCCGGTGTTTGGATAGTAATGTAAAAGTGAAAGTGGAAAGTTGACCACAAAGTTGACCGTAAAATATATTAAAATAAAATTAATTAAGAAAAATAAAAAATAGACTGTAATTAGAATGCAAGTGAGATTTACATGGTTAAAAAATTAACTGTTTTGTGCTACAATTTATTACACATGAGATTTACATGACTACAAAATTAACTGTAGCACTCTGGAAGTGAGGAAATGGTTGTGTAAAAGAGAAAAGATAAAAGAAAAGAGGTTTTCTTATTTTCCTTTTCCGGTGTTTGGATAGATAGGGAAGTGAGCAATTATACTTCCCTATTTCCTTACTTCCGTCCACTTCCTTGCAACCAAACAGCCCTACGATGACACAATGTTCAAAATTCAATTTGTAGGTATTGACACCATTCAATAAACCTTGTTTCACAAGAGCTTGCAAAGGCTTTTCTCCTATATGTCCGAGCCTCATATGCCAAAATCAGGTGCAATCAATATCTGAATTTATAGAAGTCGCCTCTTGCCCTGTAACCATGCTACCCTTCTAGTAGAATAGGTTATTGCATCAGACACCCTTCAAAATCACCATCGACCCTCTAGTCATCTTGAGAACACCATCTTTAATAGAAACTTCAAGACCCAATGCTTTCAAGGCACCAACAGAGATAAAATTTCTTTTCATTGAGGTACATACCTCAATTCTTTCAATTCTCACACCATCCTATTAAACATCTTGATAAGGATCGTACTTATCTCTTTTGTTATATGGACAATCACCACCTATGACAACAGACAACCATCTATACTCAAAGCAAGAAAATTAATCCCTATTAAGACATACATGATAAGTAGCTCTTATCTAGCATCCACTTAGAATCATTTGAGTAACCAATAATAGGAATAGTGACTGAGAATGAAAATATCGTTGATTCTGAGTTCGATCTACCTGCCTGTGAAGTACTGCCCGATTGGTATTGATCAGTCTGTCGAGATTTTCTCGATCTATGACTCCTTATTCTTCTTATCTTTGATCCTTGGACAATCAACTTTTCAGTGTCCTAACTCTTTACAGAAGGCGCACTGGTTTCTTCTTCAGATCTCTGAATCTTAGTTTGGACTTCGATCTATCATGATTTCTTTTGCCCTTCTTACTAGAACTCTTGTCTATCATCAATACTTCTGCTGAAGTATTCTTGAAGAAGAATGCTTGTACTTCCTCCTCACTTCATAGTTTATAAGAGCAACTGACACATCACTATAGTTAAGTGTTTATTTACCATTGATCTGATTAGGACGAAGTTCTCATACTCTTCATCTGAAAGAGAATTCAAAGAATCACCGCCTTGTCCTCTTCTTCAATCGCTACATTCACATTAATTAAGTTTGATAGAAGCTTCATATAGTTATTTATGTGATCATCAATGGAGAGTCCTCTTTTCAACTGAAGCGGCGAAGCCTCCTTTAAAGATGCAATCGAGTCTTGATGCTCTTCATCAGATACTTTTTCGAGGATCTTCCACTTCTTCCTTGAGAAAGTCTCATACAACACATAATACTTGATGTCTTGTGTTAAACAAGATTTGATGACGCCACACGTCATCCGATTCATCTTGTCCCTATCCTTCTAAGATGTCTACTCTGGCTTTTTTTCAGACGTAGAGAGTCTTCAAGGTTTGATGCAATCAGGGCATCCATCACCTCATATTTCACATTCTGAAATTTTTCATGCCGTCAAACTTATGACATTGTTTTCCTTTATGTTTGCAAAAGGGGAAAACTTACAAATAAAAGTTTGAGGAGCTAAATTACAAGTATTCTTAAAAAGATTACAAGTAGATCTCCTCAGAGATTCTGGGAAAGTGTACCGATAGGAGTCTGATCAGCGCGCGACCACTTTGTCCCTTTGACGATGCGAGCGATGAGATTCCCTTCTCGCCTGGTTTCGGGAATCAGAGAATAGAGGATCGGTAGAACCCTCTCGCTACTTCTCAAAACCGCCTTCTGTGAGGAATTCCTTCTCGCCTGGTTCCGGAGATTCCTTGAGGAAAAGAGGTTGCTAGGGTATCACCACCCTGAAAAGAGAAGTATTTCTCTTGAAAGGTCTCTGAATTAGAGAACGCACGGTGCGTTATGAAGAAGTCCGATTCTCCTGATCAGCAGAGGATTGATTTAAGAGCAGAAGCCCACTTTGATTGATCGCCGATCCCTGGAAGCCTCCTCCCCTTGTGCCCCTGGCGGGCTATTTATAGGGAGAGCAAGGGTAATCGTCCCCTTGAAGATATGAAAACAGATTGAACCGAATCTGTTTGAATTTGGAAAGTAGCCTTACTGCGAGGCTAGGATAGCTTCTGCGGAGCTAGAAAATAGGCAAGTCGGTTGATCTTTCTGATTTGTTTTGATCCTTTCCATATCGTTGGAGGATTTTCTCTGATCCTCTTACTCGTTTCAAGAGAGTCAAGAGATTGCGGCAATCACCTGCCATATTTGAATCCTAATTGAATTTGATCAGATTGGATCCGATCTCATCAGGAGATTTGATTGGTCAAAAGTTGACCATAGTAAACCAATAACGGCGATGCCCGCTTTGAACTCACAGCGGAGCTAGAGGCAACTCTTGGCGAGGTCCGAAAAGAGGCTTTTCGGTGAAGCTATCAGTTTAGCTTCCTGGCGATGCTCTGAATGATGCTAGCCTCTCAAACGAGGTTATCTCCTTGGGCTAATGTAATGCTAGATGCTAGCATTTTAGACCTGCTGAGGTCTGTTTAGAAACAATCCGGGTTCACTGTTCTGCTTGCTGGATCAGTGGAGTCCAAGTTGCTTCCCTGTCCCTCGGAGACGGGTGAAAAATGGTCTTCAGCTCGTCTGTCACTTGTCTTTTGTAAATGTCAACAAGTTAGACATTGTTCAGACCAATAAGAATCTTGTCTTTTTTAAGTGTCGACAAGACCCCCTTCAAAGTTTTCAAGAGTCTGCAATGGCTCAGACTTTGAAATACTTTGAACTGCTTTGATTGGTGGTGTGTGGAGTATGAACGTCGCCATGATGGTTGAGTTCAGCTTCGCCTTCAATCCTGCTTTGGGATGCATTCGCCGAAGAATTGCACTGGTTCGCGAGTAGCTTCGCGTCGGGGTAGCTCCGTATCTGGGCTTCCAAGAAATAAGTTCGCTGTGGAACTCTTTCAAAGCCAACTGCCGTGGGCTGGTTACGAGGAGGATCATTCCTTCTTTCGCGCTGATCGAGGGAGATATTCTCCGATTTGCACGTTTCTGAGGGAGGATTTCCCTTATTCAAGGCGCCATAAGTGCCTTTTATGAGGGAGACGTTTTCTCCCTTTGCACGGTTCCAAGGGAAACGTCCCTTCCATCAAGGCGCAATAAATGCCTTGAATGCGCTCGTGCTTCCACGCTTGGGGTGGTCGCACTCAGGCCATGGGGCCTATAAATAGGACACTTGAGGTCCTCTGAAGAGAAGTGCTTTGCCTCTCTTCTCTTCTCTTGGTTGAAAGAGATACTCAGATCTCTGAACTAGTGGGAAAGCCCACTCTGGTTGCCACCCGGCCAAGGACCGGTAAGTCTTAATCGTTCAACGACTTCACCGATTTTAGGGAATTCATCTCCCTTTGACAGCTGCTTCAAGATTAGCTTCCCTTGATCTTCATCTTACAATTGGCTGCTGCAGAGAAGGATCTCATCATAGCTTTCTGTGAAGCTATCATCTTGATTTGTTCACTACATGTTAAGTCCGCTGCGCAGGCAGGACTTGGGACTTGGTCTCTCCAAGAGTTGAGCCGGTCTTGCCATATTGGTGAATGTTGAGACTGTATCTCACAAGATCAGTCTGACTTTGCCATATAGGTGAGGCTAGGACTTGGCGTTTGCTGAGCTAGTCCATTAGTTGCTGTGCAGGCGGAGTTTGTCCTCTGCTGAAGTCGGATTGCTTTGCCGCCCAAGAATCTGACTTAATATCTTTGCAGCTTTTTCTGTGCTTAACTGCTAACTTGCTCCAATTTGCCTTGCAGTGAGCTATGTTTGCCAGTCTGGTAACTTGATGGAAGAAACCATGAAATCGCCTTATGCTTCCCCGGTTGAAGCTTTACTTTTAAGCAGGAGGAACAATTCGGGGCAGCGGGAGCATGTCCCAGGGGCTGTTGGCAGCCTCTTATCCGAGATGATTCGTTCTGAGGTGAGGCTGGCCGCCGCCTTTATCGGAGAAGATCCGCTTAAAGATAGTGGGCGTCGCCTGTGGGATCGCCGGCATCATTGCCGACTTTCAACTTTGGTGGCCTTTGGGGGTGATCCACTTCAGGAAAGCGGATATCGCGCCTGTTAGATTACTGGTACTACTGCCAATTCCCATTATACGTGATCTATCGTGTTGGCGGCGATAGTTTTTATTGCCTGCCAGGCTTCAACAAAAAATGGCCTGGCAAGATCTGCCATTTTTGTGGAGAAAAATGACCGTGTCCTTGCGGCACCACTGATTACGGTCTTATGCAGGAGAAGGCCCTTCCTGTCCCGTTGGTCTGGCCTGGGAGCAGATAAACCGCTTGTATGCCTTTTATGCAAATGACCTTGTTAGGCAACTTGGTGTGTTATATAAAACACAACTTTGATGTAATATCAAATGTACCCTTTCTATCATGAAAGTTCATCTCTTGTTCATTTGATTTTTGCTTGCTTTCATTGGAGTTCGGCCATGGCTGGGCTAGACTGTGTGCGGAGCTAAGGACATAGTCCTTCCTTCGAATGATCTTCGCGAGACTGGTGTGTACCGCGAGCAGCACGCTTTTTAGAGGGCTAAGGTAGGCCTCTCGGCTAAGCCCTTGAAGGATCGTGCGAAGTCCGCACTTTGCTCCTGTGCGAAGTTAACCCTTAGTGGGTTTAAACCGTCGCCCCTTGGGAAAGCGCCTCAGGCGCTTCGGGCGATGTTTCGAATTAATTCGAAACGGCGACATGTGCCCTTTTTTCGAGGCCTCAATTAGGCGCTGATTGGCCTATAAAAGCCCGATCGGGCTGAACAGAAAAAGATCTCCTTTCTTTTTTCAGAGAAGTTTCTGTCTTTCCATCTTCTTCTTCCTTCTTTACTCAGAGTACTTTGAGAACTTTTGCAGTTCTTAATGGCGCCCAAAAGATGAGCGGGAAAAGAAGTGGCGACTTTTGCGGCGGAGGGCCTTCCTCCTCCGGTCATCGAGCGACCAGTCACCGGTAAGGAATTTTCCTGTCTGATTGGAGACCGAGATCTCTTTTCCTTTGGAGCCGGTCATTTGGCTATTTAGGACGATCGAATGGGATCCATCCTCATTAGGAACTCGTTTCCCTGAACTTCTCTATTTTCCTTGCACCAGGGAAGTAAGAACTGAACAGTTCTTCTTTTAGGCTTCCGTAGGAAGCCATTGCTTGGGCAGTCTCCATCCTGTTGAGGAACAGGATATGGGTTTCTGTTCCTTCAGTCGTGGCCACGAAGGACGACTGTTGACCATGATGTCCTTTTGATGACGTCAGCCTTTAGGGCTATGCCACTTCCTGCTTTAAGCGAAGTTGGCGCTTTGGATATTTTCTGCAACGATGCAGTCTTATCCATGAAGCGAAGCTTTTTTAAAGCTATCGCCTTGCCTGCTTGCTGGGCGAGGCTATGCCTTAGTGAATTTTTATGCTTTCGCATCCACTTGATTGGTGAACTAATCATAGTTCACTTCTGTTTTTGCAGTACATTACGCCTCCGGCCTCCAGAACAGTCTGTTCGGTCTAGCCAGTCGAGCAGGCGGAAACATCAGCTTGCAGTTCTATGGGCAGGCTTCATTGTTCAGCGAGCCGAGCTCCCTTGTACGGGATACGCTTATCCAGGACGGTCGTCCGCAGGCCATGCGGAGCATCTTGACTACGGCTCCGCTTGAAGATATTGATCGTCAGGCTTACAGAAAGCCTGACTTCATGTTCGGGGATGCTGCACCTGATCCCGATCACCAGCTGCAGGCCGGTGAAGGCCAGTGGATCTTCCAGTTGGACGGCGAGAGATTCTATCTCCCGTCCACTAAGCGGCATTTTGCTTTGTCTTCCTTCGCGAGCGTGACTCAGGCTCGGAAGATGGCGTGGGCGTGAGCCTAAATGCCGAGTCTGTAAGTGTCGGGAGGTTGACATTCTAGTCCGGCTATTCGAGGGCGGGCCATCCTCGTAGCATAATGGGGCTATACCCTGGGAAGGTATCGCGGGACCTTCCAGTAGGAGAGAACCCAGCTGCGGCGCCGACCTTTGGCGCTCAGTTCTGCGAAGTTGACGGGAATTACCCTGCCACGATTTCAGGACTCCCGGTTGGGTCCACCCTCCTAGATCGTGGTGGGCGGAGTTGACCAACTATATCCTCACTCATTTTGAGGGGGACTTAGAGAGGTTAAACCTCCATGAGGCCGTCAGGGCGACCTGCTACGACATCGAGATGAAGGTGGCGTGCTTCTACGCCATCCTTGAGTTGTACTGCCCGGCCTCGGGGACTTTCTTCACCCCGGTTGGTGAGTTGGGCATGGCCCTGCACGAGATGCGGGAGATCTCTGCTTTGCCCTTCGGGTCTCTTCCGTACGAAGAGTACTTTCCCTGTGAGGCGGAGTTGGCTCTCCTGGAGAAGCAAGAGCCTGCTTTGCTTGAGACATATCGGGAATTGATGTGCCACTTGCACATTTGTTCCAGCATCCACACTGGTGGCAAGGGTAGCTCGAAGAGCTTGAAGAGCTGGGGGAACTACTTGTTCCCGGATATGACTAGTGCGCCTGAGGCAGCTCATTGCGGAGTTGCTGAAGAAGACATCTTGGTAAGGATGGAGGTGCATGCTGAAAAGGACATCGTCGTGGCAGAAGATGATGGTCCTTTCGGGAAGGGTGATGTTCTTCGGAGCTTTCACCATCAGGCCCGTCGGCCTATGTCTCACAAGGCGTTGCTGGCCAGCTTCTTAACCATCTGGTTAAAGAAGTGTGCCGTGCCTTCTTCTTCGGGTGACATCGTCCACCCGAATGTGCTGCTGCCTGCCGTCCCTTGGTCCATGGCCACCGTCTGGGTCTTCTCCCGGCCATGGTGTGTTGTATTTAGAGGGGCCTTCGTGTACTGACGGAGGCTTTCTGCAGGCCAATGGCGTCAAGGCGAGGGAAGGGTGCCGTCCTGCCTTGTGACGGACCCAATCCTAGGGTAGGTTTACCATACACCTACTTGATGACGTGGTTCGCCTTGCACTGCCCCAGTTTGATTGGAGCTGGGGAAGACCCTCCGCAGGGTGTTCAAACGGCGCTTCTCCGTCGCTTTGAAGGCCGTTCGTGGCAGAAAACTTATGTGGCTGAGGCCCGTAAGTTAGTGCGTCGTTATGACGCTTATAGCCTGTTCTGTTGTTTTCCTCGCCTGCGGGTGCAGGATACAACGAGGAATTCCATGATGTGGAGTCAGGTCGGTCTCCCATGAGTCGGGTGTTTTCGAGTGGCTGGTCTGTATCCGGCCCTCGCATTTGCTGTACAGGAGTGGGGATACCTGCTACCTGAGCCCTACGTCCCGAGCCGGTTTGCCCGCCATTTGGGTATGACCAGTTGTATGTGGGCAACCCCAATCCGGACCTGGCTTTCATGGGGAGCCTCATTGATGGGGCTCGTGCTTGGCGGTTCTTTACCGCGGATGGCACTGGAGCGTGGCTACGCACGCCGCTGAGGGATCCCGGCCTTTGGACGACCCTGTGTTTCTGCCAATGGTATGCAGCTTCGAACTCCACACCTGCTGGGTTAATGCCAACCGTTCGGGTGTGAAGTTAATTTCTCATCGGGTGAGGCAGAAGGCTTCTGATAAGAAGGAGGGCAAACGAGTCCGTGTTCCTGGCATAGAGGAGTTCATCGCTGCAGATGACAGCGAGGCTTCTGATGCGGGGAGCCTCGCTTTGAGGCAGAGACGAGGGCTGATGCCCATGAAGCCGATACTCGTGAAGCCGGTTCTGGTGTAGTGGGGACAGCTCCCCCACAACATGTGGAAGAAGTGGAGGAAGAGGACTCTGATGTCCACTTCAAAAGGAAGCGTGGGAGTGGATCCCGTAGGAAGTCGTCGGCGAAGAGGCCCCGTCGCCAGACTCCTACCATCGTGGTAGAGGGTAGGCTCTCTGCGGCGCCTCATCCTGCTGCTCCATTAGGGGTTGAGTCGTCGGTTGCTGAACCGACAACTGGTAAGATTGCATGATGCGCCTTTGATGTGTTCTAAATAACTCACCATCTGCCTTGTTGTTGCAGGAGCTGAGGAGCATGGGGAGCAAGGGGACCAGTATGCTCCTCTATTCGCTTATGGAACTGCAGCTGGTTCCTTTGCTCGCTCGGAGGAGTCTGGAGGTGATGCGGCCGACATTGGTCTCTCGGGCGCTGGGACTTCTAAAGGAAGTCCTATGGCATCCAGCTCTATCGGGTGGTCTGCGGATGAATCAAGCAGGCCGGCTATCCGCGTTGATTCTGGCAAGAACTTCGCGATGGAACCCCTAGAGACTGATGCGGCTGACGAAGTAACATCAGCCTTCGGTAAAATGACAACCTCTTGATCTCCTCTTGTTTACTACTCTGCTTTTTGACCATGGCTTTGTTGCAGGTGTTCGGCCTCAAGATGCGTCGGCTTTGAAGGAGCCGGAGGATTCCCCTGGAAGATCAGAGGGTGAGTTGAGATCACAGGCGCTGGCCCAGGCTGCTGATAACAGGAGGACGAGGCTAGCTTCGCTCGGAGATCGGATCCGATCTTATCATGTACGCCTATAGGCTCTCCCATGTATCCCATCCTTTTGAATTTGATAAAAATTCTTTCTTTTGTCGTCTTTGTTTGTTTGATAATGAGGCATGGCTGTCTGTTGGTTCAGAGGTCGCAATGACATAACCGAATGGGACGTCGCCAGTCTCGAGGTCAGCCCTTTGCGGGGCTAAAGGGGAGATACTTGCCTTTTGTAAATGTCAGCAAGTATCGAGATTGAGACTTAGCTGTCTGCTGGTTCAGAGGTCGCAATGGCGTAACCAACTGAGACGCCACTAAGCTCAATGGTAGATGAGACTTGGCTATCTGCCAGTTCAGAGGTCGCAATGACATAACTGGTTGAGAAGCCCAAGCTTCAAAATAGGTGATACTTGTCTTTTGTAGATGTCAAGTATCGAGACCTATCTTTTGTAAATGTCAACAGGGCTCAAGATTGAGACTTGGCTGTCTACTGGTTCAGAGGTCGCAATGACATAACCGGATGAGACGCCACCAAGCTCAATGGTAGATAAGACTTGGCTATCTGCCAGTTCAGAGGTCGCAATGACATAACTGGTTGAGAAGCCACCAAGCTTCAAAATAGTATCGAGACCTGTCTTTTGTAATGTCAACAGGGCTCAAGATTGAGACTTGGCTGTCTACTGGTTCAGAGGCCGCAATGACATACCGGATGAGACGCCACCAAGCTCAATGGTAGATGAGACTTGGCTATCTGCCAGTTCAGAGGTCGCAATGACATACTGGTTGAGAAGCCACCAAGCTTCAAAATAGGTGATACTTGTCTTTTGTAGATGTCAACAAGTATCGAGACCTGTCTTTTGTAAATGTCAACAGGGCTCAAGATTGAGACTTGGCTGTCTGCTGGTTCAGAGGTCGCAATGACATAACCAGATGAGACGCCACCAAGCTCAATGGTAGATGAGACTTGGCTATCTGCCAGTTTAGAGGTCGCAATGACATAACTGGTTGAGAAGCCACCAAGCTTCAAAATAGGTGATACTTGTCTTTTGTAGATGTCAACAAGTATCGAGACCTGTCTTTTGTAAATGTCAACAGGGCTCAAGATTGAGACTTGTCTTTTGTAAATGTCAACAAGCTCAAAATTGTAATGGAGTTAGGAAAAGTCTCTCTGTTTTTACGGGGAGAAACGAGGGAATCACTGTCATAGGTTTAATGTTAACGTAACAGCGAAATGTTTATGTGGTCTTACCATTCTATGGATGAGAATTGGTAAGTGATTTTGGAGGTCTCGTTCTCACAGGGAGAAACGAGGGAATCACTGTCATAGGTTTAATGTTAACGTGACAGCGAAATTTATATGTGGACTTGCCATTCTATGGATGAGAATTGGTAGGTGACTTTGGAGAGGGGATCAAATGGGAACAGGTCCCTTAGGATTTTTAGCAAACCCTCAGCTGTCAACGGGTTTGATATGCCTTATACCAACTACCGTTTGAGTTGGGCTAGCCATGCTATTCCCCTCAGCATGATGAGTTGTCGAGGACTTATGTTGGGCTTATAGGCCAACATTTCCCTCTACCCTTAATCGTTAAGGATGTTGGATTATTAGGTTAATGTCTGCATAACCTTGATTCCTCTTTTAGGATAACCGGTGCGCGGCCAGGTTCCTGTTGGTTTTCGGCTGTATGACCTCACTTGGAGGAAGAGAAAGGCTCTCTTTGTGCGTGCTTCGGACACGGAGATCTCGATCAGAGGTGTAATGTTAACTTGATCGAGAGAAGGATCCTCGATTAAGGATAATACTTCTTTAAGAATTTGCCATTGATCGGCATCATGAGTAGGTCGCCACCTGCATTCATAAGGCGGTATGCCCCGTTTGAATAGACTGTTTCTATTACAAACGGTCCTTCCCATTTAGGCTGAAATTTGCCTTTGGTCTTGTGCGTCATGATCATTGGTCGTCTGACGGCTAAGACCAGGTCTCCTTTTTGGAAGACTCTCTGTTTGACCCTCTTATTGAAGGCTTTTGACATCCGAGCCTGATATAGCTCGATGTGTTGCTGCGCTTGGAGCCGCTTCTCGTCTAGGGCTTCGAGCTCTTGAAGACGCAGGCGATCATTGTCTTCTGATGTCATCTTAGTAGTCAAGGCTACCCGCAATGATGGCACCTGGATTTCCAATGGGAGGACTGCTTCGCACCCATATACCAGGGAAAAAGGCGTATTGCCTGTCGGTGTTCGAACCGTGGTCCGGTAAGCCCAGAGACATTCACCCAGCTTTTCGTCCCAATCTCGCTTATTCGAGGAGACGAACTTCTTGAGCAGCTTGATGATCGTCTTGTTAAATGCCTCTGCCAAGCCATTGGCGGCAGGATTGTAGGCGGTTGAAGCCACATTCTGAATTCGGTATTTATCGCAGAACCGATAGAACCCTTGGCTTACGAATTGGGGACCATTGTCATGGATGATCCGCCTGGGGACACCAAATCGATGGATGACATGGTGTTTGATGAAGCTAACTAGATTGGAGGTTTTAACTTCGGCCAACGGTATGGCCTCTGCCCACTTTGAGAAGTAATCGGTTATTGTTAGGATAAACCGGTGACCTCTTGCCGAAGAGGGGCTGATTGCCCTACGACATCGATTCCCCATGCTTCAAATGGCCATGAAGCAGTAGTAGGGTGGAGCAACTCCGAAGGTTGGTGTATGAAGTCTGCATGGACCTGGCACGCCTTACACCTTCGTGCATATTGGGTGGCATCGGCCATCATGGTCGGCCAGTAGTACCCAAGTCTGTGCAGCCTGTCTTTAAGCTTTGGAAATGTGCTTCTTTGAGTACTTGCTGTGCTCAGACTGAGAAAGGCACCGAAGGAGGACACCGTCATATGAACGACGGTAGAGCGTCTTCAGAGTAGGATCGTAATAGAAACGGGGGGACCTTCGTCTGATGGACGCCGCTTCTTTAGGATCGTCAGGGAGCAATCCGTGCAGAGCGTAGTCAATGAGAGGGAAGCGCCAATCCCTCGGCTCGAGGTCTGCAGAGACATTATGGACCTCTTGGATTTTCAGCATATGCTTAGAGCATACGAGGTGTCGGGTCGCGACTGTGAGGTGATTCTCGGTGTCGGCCGGTAAGGCTAGCGTCGTCGCTAATGCAGCGAGGGCATCCGCCTTGGTATTTTGAGATCGGGACACATCCCGATGTAGAAGCCTTTAATAGGTTAGCCAACTCAATGGCCGTATGGTAATAAGGCACCAAGTCCTCATGGCGGACTTCATATTCGCCTTTAACCTGATTGATGATCAGTTTTGAATCGCCATAAGCTTCAAGGTAGCGTACCCCCATTCCATGGGCGAGCTGGAGACCAATGAGCAGAGCATTATATTCTGCTACATTGTTGGAGCATGATTCTGTCAAAGAAAATGCTCTGGGAAGGACATGATCCTGTGGGGAGATAAACACGACCCCCACTCTGGCAATAATCTTGCCTTTAGGACCCATTCGTGATGCTCCATCAAAGAACATCTGCCATACTTCCTCTACTGAAGTTGCGTTGGACTCGAAGACTTCATCAGGGATGTCTTCGTGGAGTTTTGAATGCTCCGGAACTGGATGAGCAGCCAAGAATTCTGCAAGGGCTTGGCCTTGACCGCCTTCTGAGGAATAAAGGTCATGTCGTATTGAGACAGCAGAAGTGCCCATTTAGCCAATCTTGAATTTTAGTGACCCTGGCTTCGTCATAAGAAGACGTAAAGGATTCACCCTGGAGATGACATGTATGGTTTGGCCAACCAAATAATGCCGTGTCTTCTGAACGGCAAAGACGGGAGCTAAACACTCTTTTTCAACAGGATTGTAGCGAGATTCCTTCCTATGAGAGTCCTGCTCAGATAATAAATGGCCTGCTCGTGGCCATTGCCGTCTTTTTGAGCGAGGAGGGCGCCGGTGAAGTAATTTTCTACGCCTTTAAAGGGTTGCCTTTCAGCAAAGACAGTTCGTACTGTCGTATCATCCTCCACATATTTGAAGCACTGGTGGAGAGTAGAAGGGATGATCCAGTTGGCATGGATCCATGGCCGTCCTAGCAGCAGGTTATATGACGTGTCAGCGTCAATGACATAACACGTCACCTCTGACTTGAGGCTTCCGATTCTGCAACGGAGCCGAATCTTCCCAAGTGGATGGCTGCTCCCGGCGTTAAAACCATATATTGTGTAGTGTGATTGCGGACAACCTGTACAGTGGTATGCCGAGGAAATAGAGAAGCCGTTTGGGGATGATGCTGAGTGCCGACCCCGGATCGACTTGTACTCTTTCAATGCATGTTGAACCGATATATCCGGTGTAGTACAGAGGTCGATCATTCTTGTTATCTTTGAGAAGCATATCTTCCGCCGTGAAGGTAATAGCAGGCACCTGCGATTGTATATGATGGCATTCTGGGCAAGAAGACTGGGCGTCATGATTAGAGACCTCTGGTATGCATGTCAGAAGAGTCTCTGAGTTGGCCAAAGCACCTCTGAGCGCTTCTCGTGTCTCTTTGGAGAGACGCAGGAGCTCGTGTATTGTGATCGAGCTGGGATATTGGCCAAGTGGGCCAGTATATCGAAGCGAAAGGGCGTATCAAGCCCTTGGCCTGACGGTTTCTTTAACACATGGTCGAACCGTGCCTCTTTAGGCTTTTCTCTCCCTTTGGTCGGGACTGGAGTGGATGCAGGCGTTGGTGCTGACGTCGTTTGCTGTTGTGTCTCGTCAGCAAGCTTCTCATACTGTCTCAGGTACGACTTCCCAGACCGGGTGCCCGTCTGTTGAGGTGCGTCTGCTTGCGCTGTGCAAGCATGCTTTTCTCCTTCTGAATCACTGAGGGAAGCCGAAGTAAGGTTGTCATCATCTGGCAGGACAGAAATGACATTGCAGGACTTGCCCTTTTTGCCGGAGTCCTTCGACGTCCGCTGTACGTCTTGGATGAGATCAGGGTGTATCCACATAACTTTCCCTGTCTCCAATGTCAAGGGAACGAGACCCTTGTCATTTTTAGCTATGGCTGAAGAATGCTTGACTTCCAACCGCGGTGTGGAGGCTGGATAGGTCCCGTCAGGAACCATGACTTTCTGGGCTGTGCCGAACTCAAGAGTCACCATATTGGCAGTGACTTTCTTCTGCTCCGTCTTCAGTGTAAGGACGCCGGCGTCAATTAGGGCTTGTATCCTGTCCTTGAGGACATAACACTTGTCAGTAGGATGGTGAATCATCCTATGATAGAGGCAATATTGGGGTCGTTTGTGCGCCCTATCTCATCAGGACGTCGAGCATTCGGCAGCTTCAGCTTATTCCCTTTGTGGAGCAGATGGAATATCGTGACCACCTGATCATCTCTGAAGGAGTACTGTTTTGGAGGGAATTTGGGCTCCTGATTGTTGAAGCCGCTCTTCTTGGCCTTCGACTGCACGTCTCCGGATAACTCTACGGATATAATCTCTTTCCCTTTGGCTTGGGAAGACTGAGGCGGGTCGCCGCGTCCTTTGCTGTTCGTACCCCATTTGCCTCTGGGGGCGGATGGCTCGAACTTTTTAGCCGACTTCTCAGCTATCTCAGCTTGTTCGACTAATTCCTTCTAAGTGTGGGCTTTGACAGCCCCCATGCGAACTTCTACTTGATCCAAGAAGTTGTGCCTGCATGTCTGTAAGAGCATGGGTAATGGCATCCCTGCCGGACATATCAAGGACAAGTTTCTAAATCGCTCAATGTAGTCACGGACAGATTCACCCTTCTTCTGCACGGTGGAGAGGAGCTTGTCCATGGTCACTTCAGTGTCGTCCTCATAGAAGCGAGAGAGGAACCGAGTTTCTAGGTTAATCCAGGAATTGATAGAAACTGGAGGGAGGCTTCGGAACCAGTCGAATGCCACGCCCTTTAGAGTGCCAATAAACAGCCTAGCCATGATGGCGTCGTTGCTTATGACATTACCAGTCTGAGACCGGAAATAGTAGATGTGCTGATTGGGCGAGCTCTTACCATCATACGTATGCAACGTTGGTGGTTTGAACTTTGGCGGATATGGCACCGAATCCCATTCCAGTGGGTAAGGACGGACTACCCCCACTTTCTTCAATTCATCCTTCTGAGCCAGGGATGAAATTTGAGCTTGAAGGCCTTTAAGGACTTCGGCATCCAGGGAAGAGCCTCCCTTAGATCTCTCCGTCTTGGGCGGATCATTGCTGAGATGTCCCTCCTCGTCATGATTACTCCCGGTATCATCATTCCGGTGCTGAGGAGCTGAGCGAGCATCTGTTGAATATTGTCCAGGGTCTCTTGCTGAGTTCTAGAGGTCTGCTCCTGAGCTTCCAAACGCTGACGAAGGTCGTCATTGGCATTATCGGTCATATTGACCGATGCTTTGTCCATCCGTATAGAACTGACTGTTGCTGAAGAGGCATACCCGCTGTCTTCGTCTTCTCCATCAGATGATTGGGGTGATCGCCTGGGTGATGGCGGGATCAGGGCCGTCGAGAAAGAAGGTTGCTCGTAATTGTAGGGTATTGCCACCCTGGATCTGGTGTTTCGGAAAACACCTTCTTCTTGTACCGAGACCTCGCCTAGGCCTGGATTATAATCTGGATCTGGAGAACTGTAAGAGGGACCATCAGATGTCTGACTCCCCTTGCGTCGCTCTCGACCTCTTCCGGTCATATTGACGGAGGCGGAGATTGGATCTGGTGGGGCGCCCCTTCCGCGATGCCTTGTAGGAGCATGTGCGGACAACCGATCGAACACCGATTGCCGGTGCGGAAATACAACCATGGTTGGATGTAGCCGGCAGCGGGTTGAATGGATTGTCACAAGTCGGCATCCTCTTTGACAACAGGGGAAAGTAGTTCGGAGGGGCTCCGGCTTCCGCTTGCTTACCAGGAATTCTCGTAGGTCAGGCCCAACAGAGCCTGGATAACTTCGCAGAGAAGCTTTTTCGAAGTGTACATGGGACGATACTCCGTTCTTCTTATCCCTGCAAAAGGGATTAGCACTGAATAGTGCTTCAGATCTAGATTCGCCAGCAGGTGCGAACTTAGTGCTTGATGAACTAGAGAGCGGAGCACGCCGAGGTGCTTTATCCGCTATTCCACCGCGAAGGGGATTAGCCTTAGATGACTCTTTGGCCTTAGCCTCGCGGCCATGGATCCAATGAGTATACTTTGGTATGGTGGCCTCGCTTGTGAAAGCGAGGCTGTCAGAAGGCTTTGCTGCTTTGATTTGAGCGACGGTATGATCGCCGTCGGACTTCATGATTGGCAGCATCGTTAGGATAGATAGGCATCTTACCCTTTTTCTTCGCGGGAGAGGCGCAGTTTCGGCGTGACTACACCGAAAATCTCGGTTGGAGCCTTGTGCTTGGGCTTCCATACCCACCTTGACGGAAGATGCTTAGGTTCACGAGGAACCTGAATAGCCACACGCGGGGCTGTGGGGTGTTGGCAAAATTCTGCCTCTGGTTTCTGATTTGAAACCTTGATCGTGAAGACCTTCCTGTGCTTCCGTGCTCGAAGCGTCAGGTCACCCCCAGAGAGGACTTCTTCAAATCTCCTTGGTCGATCTGGATGACCAAGTTCTCAAGAATGTAGGGCTCGGTCTGCGGGCATGCTTCCTTGTTGCGCCAGAGCACCGCAGCAGGTTTGCAGGGAACCTTTTCAGTCTCCGCAGAGACTTTCCTTGAAGATTTAGCCAGAGAAGCCCTGGCTGCACCGACTTTGTTGAATTCAGAGATAGACCCGAAGGTCTGATCGTCGCATTGCGACACTTGATTCTCAGCAGAGGAGAATACGTTCCCCAGCGGAGTCGCCATCTTGTTTTCCTTTATGTTTTGCAAAAGGGGAAAACTTACAAATAAAAGTTTGAGGAGCTAAATTACAAGTATTCTTAAAAAGATTACAAGTAGATCTCCTCAGAGATTCTGGGGAAGTGTGCCGATAGGAGTCTGATCAGCGCGCGACCACTTTGTCCCTTTGATGATGCGAGCGATGAGATTCCCTTCTCGCCCTGGTTCCGGAATCAGAGAATAGAGGATCGGTAGAACCCTCTCGCTACTTCTCAAAAACCGCCTTCTGTGAGGAATTCCTTCTCGCCTGGTTCCGGAGATTCCTTGAGGAAAAGAGGTTGCTAGGGTATCACCACCCTGAAAAGAGAAGTATTTCTCTTGAAAGGTCTCTGAATTAGAGAACGCACGGTGCGTTATGAAGAAGTCCGATTCTCCTGATCAGCAGAGGATTGATTTAAGAGCAGAAGCCCACTTTGATTGATCGCCGATCCCTGGAAGCCTCCTCCCTTGTGCCCCTGGCGGGCTATTTATAGGGAGAGCAAGGGTATAATCGTCCCCTTAAAGATATGGAAACAGATTGAACCGAATCTGTTTGAATCTGGAAAGTAGCCTTGCTGCGAGGCTAGGATAGCTTCTGCGGAGCTAGAAAATAGGCAAGTCGGTTGATCTTTCTGATTTGTTTTGATCCTTTCCATATCGTTGGAGAATTTTCTCTGATCCTCTTACTCGTTTCAAGAGAGTCAAGAGATTGCGGCAATCACCTGCCATATTTGAATCCTAATTGGATTTGATCAGATTGGATCCGATCTCATCAGGAGATTTGATTGGTCAAAAAGTTGACCATAGTAAACCAATAACGGCGATGCCCGCTTTGAACTCACAGCGGAGCTAGAGGCAACTCTTGGCGAGGTCCGAAAAGAGGCTTTTCGGTGAAGCTATCAGTTAGCTTCCTGGCGATGCTCTGAATGATGCTAGCCTCTCAAACGAGGTTATCTCCTTGGGCTAATGTAATGCTAGATGCTAGCATTTTAGACCTGCTGAGGTCTGTTTAGAAACAATCCGGGTTCACTGTTCTGCTTGCTGGATCAGTGGAGTCCAAGTTGCTTCCCTGTCCCTCGGAGACGGGTGAAAACTGGTCTTCAGCTCGTCTGTCACTTGTCTTTTGTAAATGTCAACAAGTTTAGACATTGTTCAGACCAATAAGAATCTTGTCTTTTTAAGTGTCGACGACATCAATCGTTGCAGAAGATGACTTATGAATTTCACCGACGATTAACTATCTCTGGCTATCTCCTCAGTAGATTCTTCAAAGCAATGATAAAACGATTAATCAAAACAAATTCAAATAGAAAAGATCAGATCTTTACGACTAACCAAAAACTATAGATAGTCTCTAAAGAGATTTGCTCCACCTGAATAAAACTCCCTGTCGAACTCGAAAGCTCTGATATCACTTGTTGGAATCCTAAGCAATAGAGAACAACTAGACACCAGAGAATAGTCTCCAATTGGACGAACAAGCAAACAAAGAGAAGAAAATGAGAACATACGAATTTAATGAGGTTCGGCAATTACCTAAGTTCTCGGGGCAAAAGGGGAGGGAGATCTTATTAATTGATCAATTACATGATGATACAATAAAAAGGGGGCAATACCCCTCTTTATATAACCACAATGTCCATGAAAATAAATAAACCAAACACACTAAATTCGGATAAAAAATGAACTCTGATCCTATTTGGAAACCGCCCAGAGACAAAATGCTACGATAGACTGAGCCAATTGTAGACTATCTAACAATCACTGAAGACAAGTCATCAGATAGCAGAGTCTATACTTCAGACGCGAGGCTAATCAAAGCCATTAATGCAACACCAAGAGCAGAGTTCGAAGCCCGCATCTCAACATCACTGCAACGCCAAGATGTAGCGCTGGAAACTCGCGTCTCAGCATCACTACAAAGCCAAGACACGGGGCTCGAAGCCCTTGTCTCAACAGAGCTCAACGCCCGCGTCTCAACACCACAGTAATGCCAAGATGGAAGGCTCGAACTCGTGTCCCAGTATCAGTTCAACGCCAAGACGCAGAGCTCGAAGCTCGCGTCTCAACACCACTGCAAAAACAAGATGCAGAGCTCAAAACCCGCATTCCAGCATCACCGCAGTGTCAATACGTGAGGCTCGAAACTCGCGTCCTAGTACCACAATAATGCCAAGGCGCAGGGCTCGAAGCTCGCGTCTAGCAAAGCCCGAGGCTCGCGTCTCAATGGCTAAACGTGGAGCTCAAGCCCGCGTTTCAACTGCAAGTGAGTTCTGCGTCTCAGTTTAACTGCTCTCATTACCGGGTCAGTTACTGCCCATGTAATGAGGAGAGTTAACCCCCATTAGGAGGGTTTTTAAGGGGCAGTTTTACCCCTGAAACTCTTATGAATAGCTCAGTTTGCTATTGAAGAGGGGTCAAAAAAATTTTAGCTGAGAAATATTAGTTTTATAAAGAGTTCAACTCTTCTTCACTAACTTGCTGAGTTCAAGTTTTTGCCTAAGTCTCTTTGAGATTTCATTGGATAGGAGCTACGCTATTCCGTTTGTGATCCAAGGAGAAAAGTTTCAAAGAAGCTTGACGTTCACCCAGTCACAAAAAATAAGATTCACTTTCCACCACTACACAAAGAACCCAACCTTAAATAAAGAGGAGATTTAACCATTCTCCCCTCTTTTGTAATTGGATAATTGATCTGTTGTAATTTTTTTTACAATCAAATAAAGAATTTACACGCCTTTTGATATTTTTCTGAGGAAACAAGAGATGACGACCCACTGGGACTACTTTCTCCACTGATGAGTAAGTTATGACGCAATGTGATGTCAGTTTCATGAAAAAAATGGTCGAGTCACTCGTTGTGAAATTCGAACAGGTAAAGTATGAAGAGTTTCTCTTTTCTAGCTCTAAGAGCCCCAGGGTGACATGGTAGTATCGCAGGGTCTCTTTCAGAGATCAGCTCTCAAGTCCCTTCGGAGACCCGCTCTCAAGTCCTTTTGGAGACTTCCCCAAAGATGGCATGCGCAAACAGCGTCATTTCTGGCCGCGTCGCGCGCGCGGTCCGCGTCAACGTCTCCCATGAGACCCGCGAGGCCAACGTCGTTGTAGGCCAATCTTACCACACCCTTTTTTCCCTCAGCTCCAGGTTATCAGGGGTTCCCAACAACCCGTGAAGTGTAACTGGAATACTGAATATCGACAAAGGCGATGCGCACATCGACAATAGATACAAGACACTGAAAAAAATCATCTATTCAGCAGATACAGGACGCGAGGCTCATGCCTACGTCTCTTCTAAACCGCATCAGACGCGCGAAGTCTGCGTTTAGATACCAAAACGCAGAGCTCAAGAGGCTTGCATTTCTGAGGCTTCACCTCACAGACATGCTGTTCAGCAACGCAAGGTCCGCGTCTTTTCTCAGAGACACGATACCCCCGTCTTTACGATAGAACGTGAGACTCATGAATTTCGCGTCTCTCAAGTGTCGCGGACAAATGCGACAATTAGCAACACGAGGTTTGCGTCTCTTCTCAACAGAGGCACGAGACCCGCGTTCTCAAAGCCAAAATACAAGAGCCACGTCTGCTCTACAGAACGTGAATTCCACGTCTCTGGATCATGCGCCCCTGAGACGTGCGTCTTGGAGTTGCGTTGCAAGGTTAACATTTGCTCTCCGATGACTAGGGTCAGAAGGGAGCTGAAAAGTCCTCGTCCTCAGGGACTCGAGACTGGTCTCTTCAATCCCCCTCTGACGGATCTAAGGGACCACTTGACAAAGAAGAGAAGTGTTCATTAAATCACTCTACTATGCTACTGTGAACAGCTTGTCATAGTGGTGCTCTCTGAATGCCACTGCAGCTCGCATGGAAGCAAACGGTTGGTGTTCAAATGGTTATCATCTACGTCAGTCTCTCGCTCGGCCAAAAGGTGCCGCCCCGCGCAAGAAAAACTTTCTCTGACGCAGAGTACCCTAAAGTTACTGCGAACGTGGTGGGTCCCAAGCATTACACCAAGCAAAACTAAGGAGAAGCAGCCAATAGTCAGCTCTGATGAGTCTGACACCGAACCGGAAGGAGTGTACCGGCATACCTGCACTCAAACTGGCATAATAGCCCTAGTGGATTACAGTACCCTAACCCGGGGCATTGAAGTAAGCAAGTCACACTCTGCCATCACAAAATCATAGGCCTCGAACTCTTCTGTAGAGAAAGAAGCCTTTACATATATGGCAAGCACTCCTGAAGAAATGATCAGACGCTTTGAACAGTAAACCCAGACTCAGAGGGAGCAACTCGATATGATTCTCAACAAGAATCTATTGATAACCTCAAGCAGATGCTTTCGCAATTGCTTGAGGATAAAAAGAAGAAGCCTAAGGCCAGGACGCCTTCCAAGAAGTCCAAAGCAAACGAAAGAAAGAGTAAAGTTTGTCTTCTGCACATACTGAGGAGGAGGAGCATTCCAACACTGAGTCGTTCAAACCTTCATCCTAAGAGGAAGGCAACTCAGAAAATACGAGCACTCATTCTAAAAGAATGAGTAAACTAGAACAGTGTCTTGAAATCCTTGCTTGTCAGAAAGGCCTGCAAGAAGTAGGAGTGGTCTGGCCATATCCGGCTGAGTGAGATCTTGTCATGTATCCTCCTAAGTTCAAAGCTCCGACCCTACAAGCCTTCGATGGTAAGGGGTCACCGAACCAAAATATATACTACTTCAAGTCTCAGACAGAGAATGTAGTATCAAATGATGCCATCCTGACACATTGTTCATCGGCACCTTAAAGGGGATCACTTTTGAATAGTTCATAAATCTCCCAGAAGGCTCCATCAAGAACTGGAGTAATCTGGAGAAGCTTTTCCTTACACGCTTCTTTGAAGATGACTCATGGATTACCATGCCAACTCTCCTGGTGACGAGGTAACAAAAAAGAGAGTTAGTTAAAGTATTTGTGGAGAGATTTTAGAATATGGCACTCTGATGTCCTAGCGGTATGACCCAGGCCACCCTGGTGGAAACATGCCGTCAGAATTTGTAAACCTCACTCCTAGCTCAGATATGAGTAGCTGAAAGTCGTACCTAAAAGTAGTTGGTCCAGTAAGGCGAACAGGCAGAAGAGATTATTGCCAGGGTTAAGGAAGAAGAAAATAAGCCCAGACCCAAAAAGTCAGTCAGGTGCACGCCAGAAGCATCTTTTCAAGTTAAAAGGAAGGACACATTGGTGATAGAGACAAAGTCTCCCTCAAGCCCCAACCGGCTAAAGGGAGTAGCTCTTCAACCTAGCCACGCGCCAACAAGTAGTACTCCTTCAAGGATGAGCATGTTGATTCATTATTCAAGTTATTTAACAAGAGCAACAGACTGAAGTTTTTTGAAGCTAGATGTCCTGAGGAGGTTGGTAAGACCGACAACCCCAACTATTGCTTGTACCACAAGATGCTGGGGCACCCTACCAAGAGTTGTTTTGTCTTCAAAGACATTCTTCAAGCTTTGATTGATACGGAGGTGCTCAAGCTCTGGTCGGAGCAGAAGAAAGTGACATCTAACATGACGTCATTTCTTCAGTTCGGGATACAACCTCCAACGCCGGCCGGAGTAGTTCCCATCCTGAAAGGAGAACAAGGGTGTTCAATACAGATCCATACTACCAGCGGGAGAAAGGTCTCGTACCTGTTCCTACTCCTCAGAAAGAGATCATGTGGGTTCATCTCCACCTCGTGGAAGGTCAACAGTGGAGTGCTGTTACCAACAGGAAGTCCAGGGGCAAAGCAAAAGCTTTGCGTTGCAATGTGGTGTGCTTCCTCCCGGGAAGCAGAAACCGATGTCCCTACGCTAACTAATTCAGAGGAGGAGACAATCATCCTTGCTACATAACCGAACGCACTGCTCGTAGAGGGACCAGTTCAGGTCAGTCGTACTTGAAGAAATATGACGAAATGGTGGTAAATCCGCCTAAACCCCCAGAGCTAACCAAGCAATCCACGAAGCAACCCGTGGAGAAGCAAAAGGAGCTTCAATATGACAAGGCCCTCCCGAAGGACAAAGCGGAAGGATCTTTAGCACCTTACCGCTTTGATGTCTTAGCTCAACTGACCAACATTCTAGCCAGGATCACCCTTTACGAGCTCCTGAGACTATCAAAGTAAACAAGGAAAGCTATGAGAGAAGTTTTAGCTGATGATGAGGTCTTCATGGCCCAGATTCTAGCTGCACCCCAGAAGGAAGGTGAAGAAGACTACCTCCACGCCTTTCAACATGCCCCATGCATAACTTTCACTCCAGACGACGTGCAGGTTAGGGGAAAATATGATAGGCCCCTATACTTCACAGGGTATATTGGATCATCTGAAGTGAGCCGCATTCAGGTGGATTCAGAATCTCGTTGAACATCATGCCTCATGGGGTCATGCAGCACTTGGGAGTCCCCACTTACCGATTGTGCGCCACTCAAACTACCATTTACGATTTCAACGCCAATGGTATGCGCCCAATGGGAAAGATTAAACTCAAATGTCAAATCGGGGACCTAAGATCTGAGGTGACGTGCTATGTTATCGACGCTGACACTTCATATAATTTGCTGCTGGGACAACCATGGATTCATCGCAACTTCGTCGTCTCCTCTACTCTCCATCAAGTCATGAAGTATGCTGACAGAGATGGAAAAGTTCGAATGTTGATCGTCGAAAGGCATCCGCTTAAGGGGGTAGAGAACTACTTCACAGACTTCCTCCTATATCAGGATTCTCTGGAGACAGAGGAGAATCCCCAGCCAGAGGAGCTAGACTATGGTAACGAAGCTGATGTTGAGCCAGAGGCAGAAGAAGAATGTCTATGGGAGCTGAATCCACTTGTAACGAGCATTAATATGCTCGATGTCAACTATACCGTCAATGATGTAAGCGAGTGGTATATTATAAAGAGTTAGATTTGGCTTACTTTTTTGTGTTTGTTTCTGATTCTGTGCTATCAGATACTAGTACTGATGTAGATAATGACCCTTGGTCGGCAATAAATGCCCTGACATCATTGCATGTACCGGTGAGATCATCTCTCACGGTATATCAAAGCGTCTGTGATGCGCAAGGATTTTTCTTCGAGGTCTCAGTAAAACGCAAAGGCCAAAAACTGATCATTTTCGAAAGAGTCGAGTCCAAGCCAACGACTTGCAAAGACTCAGAAAGTGAGACTGAACTTCCTCACTTCTCTCATTACGAGTCAAATGTACTCAGAATGATGGAGGACATGGGGTATGACCTAACAAGTGGTCTTGGCTTGACTTCAGCAAAGGAAGGAGAACACTGCTTCAATCCTTCATTCCTAAAGGGAAAGCCCCCGATTATTATCATCGAACTCTCAGGGGGTTGGGCTATGTATCAACTCCAATCCCGTTAGCCTCTGAGTCGAAGGGTCATTACACCATAATCACTCGTCAGGCACGTCATCGTGGGAGTCAGATGTCAGTATCGGTAACATGTTCAAAGAACTTTCGACAAATATAGTTTCAACAAGCCACTTGGAAGATGGAGATGAAGAAATGATCCAGTTAGATGCAGATCTCTGGATCAAACACCTAAATACTCTCTGAAATATTTGCTTTGAACAATGCGAACCCCCACAGAGAATAAGGTAACCCAAATTAATCTGAGAGATGAGGCTAATCCTAAGCCCATCTTTATAAGCGAAAGCTTATCACCCCCAAGAAGAAAGATCTAATATCTATTGTGCGAGAGTATATAGATGTTTTCGCTTAGAACTACGAGGACATGCCTGGACTCGACCCTCAAGTGGCTATGCATCGTCTCAACATCAATCCGGATGCGAAGCATGTCAAGTAACAGCAACGACGGTTCCGCCTGGAGATAATGGAAGCGATCCAGTCGGAAGTCAAGAAGCTTATAGACTCTGGTTTTATCAGGGAAGAACAACACCCTGATTGGGTAGCCAATATCATCCCCATTATCAAGAAGAATGGAAAGATTCGGGTTTGCATTGATTTCTGTGATCTAAATGAGGCGTGTCCTAAAGATGAGTTCCACCTTCTAATCATGGATGTCATGATCGACAACAAGTGTGGGTTCGAACGGATGTCTTTCTTGAATAGATTCTTAGGATGCAATCAAATTAAGATGTACCCTGATAATGAGAAGCATAAATCTTTCAGGACACCATTAGGGGTGTATTGCTATACTGTCATGCTCTTTGGATTGAAGAATGCGTGTTGGCCCAAGGTTACAATCAACCCATGTTTAGTGTATTTTGATGATTACAAAACATATTAGTTATTTGTACTAATATCATTTGTTGTTTAAAGTGTGTTTCAGGTTTATTATCATACTAGAAGTACTCTCACTCATATACAAAGATTTTTGACTCAAATACAAGCTATTGGATTCAAGACAAGTCAAATTGGGCTCAAAGTGCAATATTGAAGATCAAGTGAAGATTGCCCATGTTGAAGTCTTGAAGATCTAGAAGCTTGTAAGTGTAGTTTTTGTTAAAGATAGGATATGTAAATTTTGGCTCTAGGATTTGCACACACATTTGTTTTGTATGTTTCTATGTTTTCAAAATATTTAGGTTTATGCCTTAGTTTATACATACATGTACCCAAAGCCTTATATCTTCAAAACTTGTTTAAATACATGTATATAAACTATTTTCAGCATAACACTTAGCTTAAGATTTTTTAAGGAATTTTTACAAATTTTTCTAACTCAAAAATCTGCCCAGAAAACTGTTTTCCAGGCAGACCGGTCGACCGACCCTAAATATCAGTCGACCGGCTGCTGTGGCCAGACATGCACGAGGCTGTGCATGTCTGCCGGTCGACCGACCCTAAATATCGGTCGACTGATTTTTGTGGTCTGCTCTCTGTATCTTTCGGTCGACTGGGTCGGTCGACCGATAGAAGGAAACTGTGTTTCCTTCTGTGAGATCGGTCGACTGGCAGTCGACCGGAGCCTCAACGGCTCTTTTGCCAGCAGAGCACCGGTCGACCGGCAGTCGACCGGTAAGCCTGCAACAAGCCCAACGGCTCTTTCCTCTTTGGGCATTTCTGAAAAACTGTTTTTGGGTTTCTCTTTAACAGAGTTTTTAGGAGTTGTTGGGGTGCTTTTGCAGAAGATTTTAGCAGGAAAAATCAGGGTTTTAACCTATTCTCTCCCTATAAATAGTGGGGAATAGGCCTTAGTTATTGACTAAGAAAAAATACAAGTTTTCATTGTTTTTCAAGAGAAAGAGAAAAATAGTTTAAAGCTTTCATTTCCATTCTTTTAAGTTTGATTTTCAGTTGTTGTTTGATTCTTAATATCACTCTACAACTGAAGCTTTTCTCACAAACACTTCATTGAGCCAAAAATTTCATATTCTTTCTATAGGTGAAGTTGTAAAAGTGTGAGAGTGTTTGTAAAAGAGAAAGAGTGTTGTGGTCTAGTTGAGATCACCAATTTGTAATTCTTTGTTCTTGTGGAGACAAGTTCCTAAAGGGAATTTCTTTGTAAGGTGAAGCTACGGGCTTGAGGTCTTTGGAGGCCTAACTTGTACGGGATCCTAAGGGGATAGTGGAAACCCTTCACGGAGGTGAAGGCGGGGACTAGAGCTACGGGCTCGAACCTCGAAACAAATCACTTTGTTTGCGATTGGCTTGGCGTTCCTCTTGCTTAATTTCTTGCTTCAATTACTTCCAATTTATTGCTTGTGAACTAACTTTTATTTGTGCTATCCTTACTTGTTTATTTTACTTGCCTTCAATATTTCTTGCTACAATACTTGTGTGCATTTCATCATCGCATTTCATACTTGGAATTGTTCGATCACACCTCAATACAACACGATTGCATTGCGCACCTCTAACCCATTTTAAGGGGAATTGGGAGGCAAGTGTTCAGAACCTCGCAAGGGGTATTCGGCACTTAGTTGTGTTTTTGAGAGATCGTTGCATCACTCATCTCATCAAGTTTAAAAAGAGCATTAGATTAGCAATTACACCTATTCACCCCCCCTCTAGGTGTATTTCAATTGGTATCAGAGCTTGGACTCTAGGATTTGGCTTAACAACCTTAGAGAGATCCTTATATTGCTAATCACTTCATTCATTTCCACATAGTAAACATGGCCGATGGAATTAAGACCCCACCTAAGTTTGATGGACTTAACTTTCCCATATGGAAGGTTAAGATGACCGTTTTCTTGCAATCTCTAGGTAGTCGAGTTGCAAAGGCCGTGACTAAACAATTTAGTGTACCCCCCGGTGATGAATCCACTTGGTCCGAAATTGAGACCAAGGAGTTTGATGCCAATGCTAGGGCTCATTATGCACTCCTACAAGCCCTCAATGATGATGACATAGCTAGAGTCATCCATTGCAAATCCGCCTATGAGATTTGGACCCATTTGCTAGTAACACATGAGGGGACATCACAAGTGAAGAGGGCCAAGATAGACCTTCTTCGGTCCCAATATGAAAATTTTTGCATGCAAGAGAATGAAACCATAGATGATATGGTTACTAAGTTTACAAAGATTACTAATGGTCTTGCTTCTCTAGGTGAAGAAATCAACAATGACCAAAGGGTGAGAAAGATCATCCGGGCTCTCCCTCCATCATGGGAAGTGAAAGCTACAACATTGAAGGAACTCAATGACAAAGATGAGATTGAGCTCATTGGACTCATTGGTAACTTGAAGACCCATGAGATGGAGAGAAAGGCAAGAGAGGACATGGCACCTACCAAAAAGAAGACCATTGCCTTCAAAAGTCATGCTACCTACTCCGACGAAGATGACGAAGAAGAAGATGACGAGGAGCTCTCACTTCTAGTCAAAAATGTCCGGAGGATGTACAACAAGGCAAAGTTCCAAGGAAGAAGGAGATGGCAAGGAGGCAAGGAAGAAAGGAAGATCATTTGCTTTAATTGCCAAAAGCCGGGACACATAGTAGCGGAGTGTCCGGACAAAGTAAAGCCATCTTCATCCAAGAAGCCATACAAGAAAAGGCTATGAAAGCAACATGGGATGACGAAAGTGAATCCGAGGAGGAGATTGACACCGCCAATATGTGCTTCATGGCAAATGAGAGCACAAGCAAGGTAACCCCCCCAACTTTTCTTGATGAAGATTTATCCATGGATGAGTTAAGTGAAGCATTTATGGAACTCTCTCAAATTATGATTTCATGAAGAAAAAGTATTTGAAAATGAAAAAGGATAATGAATCACTTAGTATTCAAGTTGTAAATCTTACAAAAGAAAAGGATAATTTAGTTTCCACCTTGACCACTACTAAAAATGATTTTGAAAAATATAAGACTTCTTGCAAGGGTAAGGCCCCACTAATTGATTCTAATGAGATTGCCATGCTTAAGGAAAGATTAGACTCATTAGATGTTGTTTTGAAAAAGTATAGTGAATTTGATAAAAAGAAGATTGAGGCTATGTTTCCTAAGAAACAAGCCCCAAAGAAAAATGCTCATGCTCATGTTCATGTTCATGCTACACAACCTAAACAACATGGCAAACCCCAAAAGCATGCTCACACTACTACACATACACATCATGCATTCATGTATAGAAAAGTGTACACATGCTCACATTGTGGTAGGAAAGGACACTTAGCTAATTTTTGCTATGATAGACTAAGTGCATCACATCATAATGTTTGGGTTCGTAACACTAACTTTCAAGGACCCAAGAAAGTTTGGGTACCAAAATCAACTATTGTTTTAAATGATGTAGGTACTTTCCAAAGCCCAACGACGTAGAGGTTTGTGGTATCTTGATAGCGGTTGCTCAGGCATATGACTTGGGACATCAATAACTTTGCAACCCTATCAAGATATCATGAAGGTGGCACCGTCACCTTCGGAGATGACGCCAAGGGTAAAATCGTCGGTATTGGTAATGTAAAACTTGGCACCTCTCCTTTAATTGAAAATGTGGTTTTAGTTGATGGCCTCAAGCATAATCTCTTGAGTGTTAGTCAACTTTGTGATAAAGGTTTTGATGTTGTTTTTGATAATGTTTCTTGTAAAGTGATTGATAGAACTTCTAATGTTTGTGTATTTTCCGGTTTTCGTGAAAGCAATGTTTACATGACTGATATGTTAAATATGTCTTGTAATATTACTTGTTTAAAAGCCCTCGATGACGACTCTTGGTTGTGGCATAGGAGATTAGGCCACGTTTCATTTGACCATATTTCTAGGCTTAACTCTAAGGAAATGGTGAAGGGTATTCCTTCATTGAACTTTGAAAAGGACCGAGTTTGTGACGCATGTCAATTTGGGAAACAAACTAAGTCCTCATTCAAATCAATTAAGGATATCATGTCATCACGTCCATTAGAGCTAATCCACATGGATTTATTTGGCCCTACACAAACCAAAAGTTTAAGTGGGAGTAGATTTGCTTATGTTTTAGTAGATGATTTTTCGCGTTTTACTTGGGTTTATTTTCTTGAACATAAAAGTCAAACCTTTTCATATTTTCAAGCCTTTAAGAAAAGAGTTGAAAAGGAAAATGACTCCTCAATAATTAAAATAAGAAGTGATAGAGGAGGTGAGTTCATTAACCTTCCCTTTACCGCTTTTTGTGAGGAACATGGAATAAAACATGAACTTTCTTGTCCTAGAACTCCACAACAAAATGGAGTAGTTGAGCGGAAAAATCGTACTTTGCAAGAGATGGCTAGGACTATGTTAAATGAATATGGTCTACCACACTATTTGTGGGCCGAGGCCGTTCATACTTCATGTTACATTGCAAATCGTGTTTTCCTATGTAAAAATACTACTAAGACTTCTTATGAGATGTATTTTTCTAGAAAACCTAATGTTTCTTATTTCAAAGTGTTTGGTTGCAAATGTTTTGTTTTAAATACAAATATTAATTTGGGAAAATTTGATGCTAGATCATATGAGGCTATTTTTGTAGGTTACTCAAATACTAGTAAGGCTTATAGAGTCTTCAATAGGTCAACTTTGACTATTGAGGAATCTATTCATGTTAAATTTGAGGAATCTAACAAGTTTGTTAAGAATTGTGTAGAAATTGATGCTTTAGATGAAGGCTTGGAGAAAGTGACCTTGGAGGATGCTTCTACCATGGGAGACAAGCCAAAGGATGGTGATGGAAGTGAAGCCAAAGTGGAAGAGGCTCAAGGAAATGAACATCAAGCAAATGAAGAGGAGCCTTCTCAACCACTACCAAAGGATTGGAGATTCAATCCTCATCATCCCAAGGACCTCGTCATAGGTGAAGTATCAAAAGGGGTAACCACTCGCTCTAAGATTCAAGATTTTTGTGGTAATTTTGCTTTTATTTCACACATAGAACCTAAAAATGTCCTCGAGGCCGAGGCCGATTCATATTGGTTGCTTGCAATGCAAGAGGAGCTCAATCAATTTGAGCGCAATCAAGTTTGGCACCTTGTTCCTAGGCCCCAAGATAGACCAACTATTGGCACTAAATGGATCTTTAAGAACAAGTTGGATGAATCGGGTAATGTAGTTAGAAACAAGGCTAGGTTAGTTGCCCAAGGTTACACTCAAATCGAAGGGATTGATTTTGAAGAAACCTTTGCACCCGTAGCACGGCTCGAAGCCATACGGATGACCTTAGCATATGCCTCATTTAAAGATTTTAAGTTATTTCAAATGGATGTAAAGAGTGCTTTTCTTAATGGTTATATTGATGAGGAGGTGTATGTTGAACAACCCCCCGGGTTTGTTGATCCTACACACCCTAATTATGTTTATAAATTAGATAAAGCATTATATGGTTTAAAACAAGCCCCTAGGGCTTGGTATGAAAGATTGTCTTCATTTTTGATTTCAAATGATTTTAAGAAAGGAAAAGTGGATAAAACATTATTTACCAAACATGTAGATCAAGATATCCTCATAGTTCAAATTTATGTTGATGACATTATTTTTGGATCTACTAATGTTTCTCTTTGCAAGAATTTTGAATCATGCATGAAAAGGGAATTTGAGATGTCTATGATGGGGGAGCTCAACTTCTTTCTTGGACTTCAAATCAAGCAACGTAGTGATGGAACATTCATCAACCAAGCCAAGTACACCAAAGAACTCATCAAGAGGTTCGGGCTTGAAGGATCCAAAGTAGCAAAGACTCCCATGGCAACCACTACAAAACTTGACAAGGATGAACAAGGTAAGGAAGTAGACATCAAATTATTTCGTAGCATGATTGGTAGTTTACTTTATCTTACGGCTAGTAGGCCGGATATAATGTTTTCCGTATGTTTATGTGCACGTTTTCAATCATGTCCTAAGGAATCACACTTAATTGCGGTAAAACGCATAATTAGGTACCTTAAGGGCACAATTGATTTAGGTTTGTGGTATCCAAAAACTAACCAATTTACCATGACTAGTTATTCGGATGCCGACTATGCCGGTTGTAGGGTAGATAGGAAGAGTACAAGTGGAACATGTCAATTCTTAGGTAATTGTCTTGTGTCTTGGTCTTCCAAAAAGCAAAATAGTGTAGCCCTATCAACTGCCGAGGCGGAGTATGTTGCGGCAGGAGCTTGTTGTGCACAAGTTCTTTGGATGCAACATACTCTTCTCGATTTTGATTTACATTTTGATCATGTTAAGATTTATTGTGATAATACTAGTGCTATTCACATGACCAAAAATGCTAATCAACATAGTAAAACCAAACATATAGACATTAGATATCATTTTCTTAGAGATCACCTTGAAAAAGGTGACATTGATATAGATTTTGTTTCAACCGATTTTCAACTTGCGGATATTTTCACAAAACCTTTAGATTATGCAAGATTTTCTTTTATTTGTGGTGAATTAAATGTTTGTAAAATTGATACTTAAAGTATCTTAGTTTGTTTCGTTTTGGTTTTTAATATGTGTTAAATTTTTTTTGTTTTAACCCTTTTTGATGTATGACAAAAGGGGGAGAAAAATGTATGAGTTTGGAGAAATACTAAGTTTTTTTTTAGTTGTTTTAATATTTGGTTCATGTTTGAGTTTCTTATTTATGGTGATGACTTTGTTTTAAAAATGATTTTTGTATGCTTACATAGTTTCTCATATTCATGTTAAATATATAGCATTGTTTAAGGGGGAGCTTTTCAAGCTTTTCCTCTTTTATTTGTTTAATAACTCATATGTTTTGTCATCATCAAAAAGGGGGAGATTGTTGGCCCAAGGTTACAATCAACCCATGTTTAGTGTATTTTGATGATTACAAAACATATTAGTTATTTGTACTAATATCATTTGTTGTTTAAAGTGTGTTTCAGGTTTATTATCATACTAGAAGTACTCTCACTCATATACAAAGATTTTTGACTCAAATACAAGCTATTGGATTCAAGACAAGTCAAATTGGGCTCAAAGTGCAATATTGAAGATCAAGTGAAGATTGCCCATGTTGAAGTCTTGAAGATCTAGAAGCTTGTAAGTGTAGTTTTTGTTAAAGATAGGATATGTAAATTTTGGCTCTAGGATTTGCACACACATTTGTTTTGTATGTTTCTATGTTTTCAAAATATTTAGGTTTATGCCTTAGTTTATACATACATGTACCCAAAGCCTTATATCTTCAAAACTTGTTTAAATACATGTATATAAACTATTTTCAGCATAACACTTAGCTTAAGATTTTTTAAGGAATTTTTACAAATTTTTCTAACTCAAAAATCTGCCCAGAAAACTGTTTTCCAGGCAGACCGGTCGACCGACCCTAAATATCAGTCGACCGGCTGCTGTGGCCAGACATGCACGAGGCTGTGCATGTCTGCCGGTCGACCGACCCTAAATATCGGTCGACTGATTTTGTGGTCTGCTCTCAGTATCTTTCGGTCGACTGGGTCGGTCGACCGATAGAAGGAAACTGTGTTTCCTTCTGTGAGATCGGTCGACTGGCAGTCGACCGGAGCCTCAACGGCTCTTTTGCCAGCAGAGCACCGGTCGACCGGCAGTCGACCGGTAAGCCTGCAACAAGCCCAACGGCTCTTTCCTCTTTGGGCATTTCTGAAAAACTGTTTTTGGGTTTCTCTTTAACAGAGTTTTTAGGAGTTGTTGGGGTGCTTTTGCAGAAGATTTTAGCAGGAAAAATCAGGGTTTTAACCTATTCTCTCCCTATAAATAGTGGGGAATAGGCCTTAGTTATTGACTAAGAAAAAATACAAGTTTTCATTGTTTTTCAAGAGAAAGAGAAAAATAGTTTAAAGCTTTCATTTCCATTCTTTTAAGTTTGATTTTCAGTTGTTGTTTGATTCTTAATATCACTCTACAACTGAAGCTTTTCTCACAAACACTTCATTGAGCCAAAAATTTCATATTCTTTCTATAGGTGAAGTTGTAAAAGTGTGAGAGTGTTTGTAAAAGAGAAAGAGTGTTGTGGTCTAGTTGAGATCACCAATTTGTAATTCTTTGTTCTTGTGGAGACAAGTTCCTAAAGGGAATTTCTTTGTAAGGTGAAGCTACGGGCTTGAGGTCTTTGGAGGCCTAACTTGTACGGGATCCTAAGGGGATAGTGGAAACCCTTCACGGAGGTGAAGGCGGGGACTAGAGCTACGGGCTCGAACCTCGAAACAAATCACTTTGTTTGCGATTGGCTTGGCGTTCCTCTTGCTTAATTTCTTGCTTCAATTACTTCCAATTTATTGCTTGTGAACTAACTTTTATTTGTGCTATCCTTACTTTTTATTTTACTTGCCTTCAATATTTCTTGCTACAATACTTGTGTGCATTTCATCATCGCATTTCATACTTGGAATTGTTCGATCACACCTCAATACAACACGATTGCATTGCGCACCTCTAACCCATTTTAAGGGGAATTGGGAGGCAAGTGTTCAGAACCTCGCAAGGGGTATTCGGCACTTAGTTGTGTTTTTGAGAGATCGTTGCATCACTCATCTCATCAAGTTTAAAAAGAGCATTAGATTAGCAATTACACCTATTCACCCCCCTCTAGGTGTATTTCAATGCGAGGGTGACATACCGAGAGCTATGAATGCAATTTTTCACGAGCATATACTCAAAACAGTAGAGTGCTACGTGGACAATATTACAGTAAAAAGTCATGCCAAAGACGATCACATAGAAGATCTGAAGACAGTATTTGATATCAGCGGCGCATCAATTGAAGATGAATCCCACTAAATTCTTCCTGGGGGTAGCCAGCGGTAAATTCTTTGGGTTTGTCGTGACATCCAAAGGAATGCACCTTGACCTAGAGAAAATCTGCGCCATCTAAGGAATACAACTCCCAAGTAATCTTAGAGAGCTTAGAGGATTGCAAAGGTGACTAGCATATATCCGGAGGTTTATCTCAAATCTCTCAGGACGATACTAACCCTTCACTAAATTGATGAAGAAGGGTATTTCATTCATCTGGGACGATGCTTGCCAACAAGCGTTCGAGGAATCAAGCGGTACCTCATGCATCCACCTGTCCTTATAGCTCCGGTGTAAGGAAAATCTTTCCTAATATATGTTCAAGTTATGGATCATTCTCTAGGAGCTTTACTAGCTCAGAATAATGATTAGGGACACGAGCAGGCAATCTACTACATGCCTGAGTAGAACTATGATCGGGACTGAATATCGATACAACCTGATCGAAAAAGAATGTTTGGTGTTGATATTCACCGTCCAAAAGATGCGACACTACTTGGTTCGCTAAATCATACACGTCATATCAAAAGTCAATTCTTTAAGATTGCTTATAAAGAAGCCATCATCATTGAATGGTTGATTGGCAAAATGGGCCATGTTGCTATTCCAATATGAGATGCAATTCCTACCACAAAAAGCTGTGAAGGGACAGACAGTGGCAGACTTCTTGGCTGAGTATCCAGATCCAAGGAAGACCAAACTTTATGAAGATCTCCCAGACGAGGTCGCTGAAGTTTGCTTGACTCAAACATCTTTCGAAGGACAGGTGTGGTAACTTTTTTTTCGATGGCGTATCAGGAGCGTGTCCTCGAGAAAATATCGTAGCAGGAGTGGGGATAGTACTTGTCTCCCATAGAACTACATAATCCCTTATGCATTCTCATTAACTAAGCTATATTCTAACAATGTAGTAGAATACAATGTTCTCTTGATCGGGATGCAAATCGCCGATGAGATTGGCATTAAAATCTCGAAGCATATGGTAATTCAAAGCTCATCGTTAACCAAGTTCGCAGGGAGTATGAAGTCAGACATGAAAAATTGGTACCTATCACAACGCAACTATCCACATGGCAGAGAGGTTCAGAAACTTCTACATTAATCATGTATCTCATCAGCAAAGTGCGCATACAGATACACTGGCGTCCCTCGTTACTTCCTTGGCTCTTCCAGCCGGAGCGGTATAGTACTCGTCTACAACTATGACTTGTATTGTCCGAAACTCGCCCTCGAAAATGATTAGATTCCAGCAGGGAATTTGCGATTTCTGTATATCGACTACACATTGTACGTCATTTTCCCTGATGACCCTAAAGAAGCAGCTGCCATTAAAAAAGCCTCTAAATTCTATTACAATGAACACTGTATCGTCAATCGCATGTTGAATCCTCCTCTGCTACTTATCACAAAAAAAGGCACAGGAAAACTCAAAGAGGCTCATGATGATATGTGTAGAACTCACCAACCTGGTTCAAAACTTTAAGATCGGCTCAAAAATTTTGGATATTATTGGCCAAAGATGTTCCCTGACGTCATCACTTACACTAAGTGATGTCACGCTTGTCAGATCCATGGTGACTTTATTCGTCAGGCACCAGGACATCTTCGTCCTACAACTTCTTCCTAGCCATTCAATATGTAAGGAATGGATGTGGTTGGTCCTATCTGCCCACCGCCATCCAAAGGATACCGATTTATCTTAGCCATAACTGATTACTCCAAATGGGCTGAAGGTATCCCCTTGAGGGAGATAAAGAAATCTGACGTGATCAAATTTATTAAACATCACGTGGTCTAACGCTTTGACGTGCCACGATGGATTGTCAATGATAATGGACCTCAGTTCGTAAGCCAAGCCTTCTAAAATTATGCAACAAGTTCAGGATCTAGAGTGTGTCTTCAACGACATACTATCCACTCACTAACGACCTTGCAGAAGCTTTCAACAACACCATTGGGAAACTTCTCAAGAAATTTGTCTCGAAAAGCCATCGCGACTGGGATGATAAGTTAGGTGAATGCTTATGAGTTTATCGCACAACAGTGAAAACCCTGACGAAAGCAACACGGTTCTCTTTGGTATACAGGTGCGAGGCCGTACTCCCACTAGAATTCAGATCCCATCTCTACATGTTGCCTTGACAATGGAGATGACAAATGAGGAGAAGCATCGACTGCGACTCCAAGAGCTGGAAGTTTTGGACGATAAACGCCTGCAAACCCAACAGCAAATCGAGCTCTATCAAGCTCGAATTACCAGAGCCTTCAATAAAAAAAATCAAGGAGCGGATTTCAAGAAAGGTAATCTTGTCGTAACTATCAGAAGACCCATGATAATGACACATAAGACAAAAGAAAAATTTCAGCCCAAATAGGAAGGATCATTTGTAGTAGAGTTAGTCTACTCGAATAGAGCATACAGTCTTATAACTCTAGACGGCGATATGCTCATGATGCTGATCAACAACAAATTCTTGAAGAAGTATTATCCTTAACATGATTCTTCTCATGATCAGGTTAACATTACATCTCTGATCAAAACTTTTAGATCCAAGATGTTTGAAAAAGCGCCAAAGAAAAGTTTTTTCTTTAATGGATCACATTACGGTCGATCATTGCCGAGCCTACCGAACACTGGTTACATTATGATGCATAATGTAAACATCAAAGAAGAGACAAAGTGCGAAACTTCAATTTTAACCTTGTTACTCTTCTTTAGTTTATCTATGAACATCCGACGCCTCTGACGACTAAGGATAGAGGAAATGTTAACTTTTAAGTCTAACATAAGTTCTCGAAAACTTATCATGCTGAGGGGAATAGCATGGCTAGCCCAACTCAAACGGTAGTTGGTAAAGGCATACCAAATCTGCTGATAGCTAAGGGTTTACTAAAAATCCAAAGGGACTTGGTCTCGTCTTCCCCTCCAAATTCTCTTATCAATTCCCTCCCACGGAATGGTAGGACCATAAAAATACCTGTGTCTATTTTCTCGGTGAAATAAGCACAGACTTATTACGTTAACAGTAAACCTTTGGTAAGTCATTTTCCTCAATCTCTAATAGAATTCGTCAAGTTAATATTACGCTTCTGACAATTTATTCTATTTCTCCTCTAAAATCTCTTACCAATTCCTTATCACAGAATAGTAAGACCATAAAAATACCTGTGTCTATTTTTTCGGTGAAATAAGAACAAACTTGTTACGTTAACAGTAAATCTCTGGCGAGCCATTTTCCTCAATCCCCAATAGGATTCGTCAAGTTAATATTACACCTCTGACAATTTATTCTATTTTTCCTCCAAAATCTCTTACCAATTCCTTCCCACGGAATGGCAGGACCACAAAAATACCTGTACCCATTTTTTCTGGCGAAATAAGCACAGACTTGTCACGTTAACAGTAAACCTCTGGTAAGCCATTTTTCTCAATCCCCAATAGGATTCGTCAAGCTAATATTACACCTCTGACAATTTATTCTATTTTCCCTCCAAAATCTCTTACCAATTTCCTCCTAAGGAATGATAGGACCACAAAAAGTATCTGTACCCATTTTCCCTGGTGAAATGAGTACAGACTTGTCACGTTAACAGTAAATTTCTGACAAGCCATTTTCCTTGATCCCCAGTGGAGTCAGTCAAGTTAGCATTAAATCTCTGACGATAAAATTTCACTAAATACCCACTCAAAATCTCTCCACTGTCATGTTAACATTATACCTCTAACAACAAACCTCTCATGCCCTTAGAAAATCAATGTTTGTCACGTTAATATTACACCTCTGACAATTCATTTTATTTTTCACTAAAGTCCCCTACCAATTCTCTCCCATGGAGTGGTAGGTCCACAAGCTCAATCACTGTTATGTTAACACTACACCTCTAATAGTAAAAAGTTTCAATACTCCCCAACAAGTACAAACTTTCACTTGTCAACTCCCTTATATGGAGTTACAAGTCTTCAAAATTGTCAAGTTAACACTACACCTCTGACATTCCAAGCTTTACATATCAATTCTCCTCAATAAAATGGCAAGTCTTCAAATTGCTCATATCGTAAATCAACTCTTGTTGTCATGTTAACCTACACCTCTAAAAAATTACTGTTTTGTTTAATATCACACCTCTAACAGTAATCAAGTTACTGCCAAGTTCAACATTAAACCTCTGACAGTCACTTTCCTCAGGATTCCATATCGAAGCTGAGACGAGCGATGCTATGTTTAATATCACACCTCTAGCATCCAGTTCATCGTTAAGTTCAACAATACACTTATGATAATGACTTCCCCTCAAACTTCCGTATTGATGTCAAGATGATTAGTGCTAAGTTCAAAATTATACCTCTAGTATTACTTCCGCTGTCAAGTTTAACACTACACCTATGACAATAGTATTTTTAGTTTTCTTCAAACGAAACTGAAATTCCTGTGGAGTAAGTTAACATTAAATCTCTAGCTCACATCCTTATCAAGTTAATATCACACCTCTGACATGATTCAATCCAATCTGTTAAGTTAATATCACACCTCTGACGGTAAAGAAATACTTAGATCCCCGACGGGTCCAGTCTTATTTGTTATTCTCGTCAATAGAATGACAGGTCCATTTAAAATTACTGTTAGGTTAATATCACACCTTTAACAGTGTTCTCACTAATCCCCAGCTGAGTCTTAATTACGTTAATACTAAACCTTAGATGAAGACCCAATCACAAACCTCCGCGAAGTGAAAACTTCACTTGTCATTCTCATCCATAGAATGGCAAGTCCATAAAACCTATTCCACTCCTGTCAAGTTAATATCACGCATCTGACAGTAACCTTTTTAATTTCTTAAATGAAAATTTTTAACTTTGACTTGCTAAGTTAAATATTACACTTCTTGCAAATCAAAGATAATCACTTCCACTTGTCTGATTTTCAATGTAAGAAAAAAGTCAAGACAAATAGGAAGACGGGAAAAGTGTAACTTTTATTAATATTCAAAAATATGAAAGTGATACAAAATGCTCTCTTATCTAATAAGATTGAATGTTATAATAAAGGAGTACAAAGAAGTCCCTCTTGCTCAGTGAAAGATTGCACTCACTCCTTGAAACATTGAAGATACACAAAGTTCGTCCTCTTGACTATGACCGAGAACAGCAGATCAACTTTTTCTCCTCTTGAGAACAATGGTGTTTCTCGAGATCAAAATACAAGGGAGCATTCTTATTCCACCCGACCAACTGGTGTGAAGGTCTTCACGAGGCCATAATCCTTCTCTTAATGGAAAGCTCCGCCACCAGAAAGTCATCTAATGAGTATGGGCTTTTCATTGTTGTCACTTCTTTGAACAAGATTAGTGAAGGGAGGATCCAAGACCTTACTGGTAACGTCCTCTTTCCCGTGACCTTCAAATGCGCCATGCTCATTGTGATCAGGAAGGATTCGAGACCTTACTGGTGCATCATGTCCAATAATGTCTTGATGTGTATCGAGAACCGCGCGGATCTTCCTCGCCCGTGGACGGAAGTTCTGACTTCTTAAGTGATCGCCAATCAAACAAGCTCGCTGTTTCATGTCTCCTTCAATGGACCGGCAAACACACTGGAACCAGCACCATCGATACGGGCAAGACTAGCAAGAAGAAAAAACTCGAGGATTAAATTTCTGCAAAAGACAGAAAACATGAATCTAGAAGCACGGATATGGGTCTTAAGTCAAGAACTCCAGACGCGAGTCTTATATGCGGATCTCGCGTTTAAAAGCTTCAAGACGCGGAGTTCACCACGCTCTGCAAAGGCAAGAAATATGAATCCAAAGGCACAGACGCGGGTCTTAAGTCATGAACTCAGATGCGTGTCTTATACACGAATCTCGCGTTTAAATCTTCAAGACGCAGAGTCTACCATGCTCTACAAAGACAAAGAATATGGATCCAAATGCACAACCCAACACTAGACTCGCGTCAGATGATCGAAACATAAGGCAAATATTAAAGGCTCAAATGTGAGTCTTAAAATTTTCTAAGTCATGAACTCCAAACACGAGTCTTATATACAAAACCCGCATTTCAAGTTTCAAACGCGGAGTTCACCATACTCGCTTCTGAAGAACTTGAGACTTAGTAGTTAACAAGCTCGTATTTCATCAATTAACGCGAGGATCGCGTTCACAGAGCATGGACGTATGGATCTCAAGTTGACTGTCTAAACTTCAAGAAAGAGGTTTTTAAGAAGTTTCAGGAAGAGATTAAGAGACAAAGTTTCTTCATAACTGGTGATGACAGAGCTTCAAGAAAACAGAGTCTTATCATGGCAAAGGCCAATTTCAACATGAAGAAAAGTTCTCTAGAGGTTGGACATCATCCATCAAGACACGACCATAAAATCACCTGAAGGGATACTTTTTTATTTTAAAATCACTTAACAGTGATAATCTTCGAAGAAGATTGCAAGAAAGTATCAAAGTTTTGGGTTCTTTTAAAGAACTCTGAAAGTTCTTCAGAGCATATGCCCTTGAAGGAAAACAGTCAAGATGGAGTTTTTTAGAGAGATGCCCACGAAGGAAAACAATTAAGATGAATGACAATTAAGAGGCTCGTGGCTTATTTATAGACTCGCTAATGACTATTAATTAATGGCATGAAAATCAAAATCATTCTTAAAGGCCAATTAATAGCTATAACTTGCTACGTGAATCTCAAATCCAGTCTGAGTAAGACACGTGAATTTTTGCTTCGAGAAATCCCAACGACACACGTCCCAACCGTCAATGTCGGCTCTGCCTCGAAAGATCTAGCGAGATCTTTGCGCACAAAGACTCGCGTCATTAGAACCGCGTCTACATAACTTAAAGTGACGCTTCAAGGGCCGCGTTTTGAAGTCAGTGTCCCTTTACAATCGAAGTTTGCATCACCTCCAACAAGTTAAAGGCTGCGTTCCCTCAATAAAATGAGTACCGCGTCTCTTCGACCGCCGAGGGTTGCGTTCCCTCAACAAATTGAAGAACGCATCCCTTTGATGGCCAAGGGTTGTGTCCCTTCATCAACTAAGGGTCATGTCTCTTCATCAACTCAGGGCTGCGTCTCTCCAATAATTTAAGGCCGCGTCTCCCTAACAAATCAGGGCCACGTCTCCCCAACAATTCAGAGCCACGTTTCTACATCAAGCAAAAGGCGCGTCTTCACTTTAAATAAAACTCGTGCCTTGGCAAAACAGCAGAGCCGCATCTCTTCAGCAAAGAGAAGTCCGCATCTCCACCTCGAAGTCGGCGTTACTTCAACAATGTGAGAGATGTATCTCTACTTCGATGTTCGCGTCTCTCCAATGAATGAGAGTCGCGTTTCTACATCAGACGAGATTCGCGTCTCCAAGGCAACATGACATTTGCATCTACAAGACCTGTATTCAGTCTTTACTTTAGCAATTAGTTCAACAGTACACTGGCGAAAGCAGTGACTATTTTTCTGGTTCAACAGTACACCAACAACCAGCTCAGAGCGCCGAGGAGGTCTGGACTGTATATCTAGACACTCAAGACAATCATGTCTAGTGGCTTCAAAGAGTTTAACAGTACACTCAAGAAGACAAAGATCTAGACATGATCAAGCTCAAGGTACCTCAGAAGATTACCAGTCCAGTCTTGAGAGCTTGCTGCCAAAAGAAAAGTCCAAAGTGTTTCAAACCCGTCTCAGTCAACCGCGGAGTTTTGAAAACTTTGGAGGGAATTATGTAGACTGTCTAAAAATCACTGAAGACAAATCATCAGATAGCAGAGTCCATACTTCAAATGCGAGACTAATTAAAGCCATTCATGCAACGCCAAGACGTAGAGCTCGAAGCCCGCGTCTCAACATCACTGCAATGCCAAGACGCAGGGCTCAAAACTCGCGTCTTAGCATCACTGCAAAGCCAAAATGCGGAGTTCGAAGCTCGCGTCTCAGCAGAGCTCGACGCCCGCGTCTCAACACCACAACAATGTCAAGACGCGAGGCTCGAAACTCACATCCCAGCATCACTATAACACTAAGATGTAGAGCTCAAAGCCTACATCTCAACACCACTGCAATGCCAAGACGCAGAACTCGAAACCCGCGTCCTAGCATCACCACAGTTTCAAGACGCGAGGCTCAAAACCCACGTCCTAGCACCACAATAATGTCAAGACGCAGGGTTCGAAGCTCGCGTTTAGCGTAGCTCGAGGCCAGCGTCCAGCAGCGTCTCAATGACTAAACGCGGAGATCAAGCCCGCGTTTCAACTGCAAGTGAGCTCCGCGTCTCAGTTGTAATTACCCTCATTACCGGGTCAGTTACTGCCCACGTAATGAGGGGAGTTATCCCCCATTATGGAGAGTTTTTAGGGGACAGTTTTACCCCTGAAACTCCTATAAATAGCTCAGTTTGCTATTGAAGAGGGGTCAAAAAATTTTCAGCTGAGAAAGATTAGCTTTACAAAGAGTTCAACTCTTCTACACCAACTTGCTGAGTTTAAGTTTTTGTCTAAGTTTCTTTGAGATTTCACAGGATAGGAGCTGTGCTACTCCGTCTGTTATCCAAGGAGAAGAGTTTCAGTGAAGTTTGATGTTCACCGGTCAACGAAAAATAAGATTCACTTTTCACTACTATGCAAAGAACCTAACCTTAAACAGAAGAGAGATCCAACCATTCTCCCATCTTTTGTGATCAGAATTGATCCCTTGTAAGTTTCTTTATAATCAAATAAAGAATTTACACGCCCTTCAATATTTTTTTCCGAGGAAACACCAATCTGCACAAGTCCTGACACTTGGAAAATACATGTCGATAGCTATGGGGGCTGGTCGACAGGGCTCTGTTGACACTCAAGGTGGCTTGTCGACAGGCTAAGAAAACTGTTGCTCCCTATTGGCGTATCCACGTATCTTCTGCATCCTAACACTTCTTGCAAATTTTGCACTAACACCAAGGAGTTTAAAAACTCCACCATTAAGATTTTACACTCTCCCACGATAACATGACTAGGGGTGTAAATAAGCTCGAGAAGCTCCTTTTTGAAGAAGTTTGCTGAAATTGAGCTTAATTTGTACAAAACTTTAAGCGCAAGTAAATAATTGAGCAAAGATGAAACGTAGATAGGTTTGGATTAGGCCGAAATTGAGCTCGGTTAATAAAGGTTAATAAGAACTTGATAAAATTTTTACTATTAGCTTGTACACCTATTTTTTTTTTCTTTGTATTGTTCATATATCCTTCACAATTAGTTATTACAAGAAAAAACACCTTTCAAAAAATATGAAGTTAATAACATCATTTTTTGATTAGAAATCATTCTTTCTCGTAGGCCTCTAAATATAATTAGGCTAGAGAAAACTTAAGGCTCCGTTCGGGTTAATGGAAAGCTTGTTCATGTTCGTTGATTTCTTGAGCAAAAGTTTATGCTAGTATAAATAAACGAACACGAACAATCTAAAGCAAAGTATATTCAACTGGCTTGACAACTCGAAACATGACACATCATTGTTCATAAAATATCCTTTGGTAAAACGGATATATTCGCGAAGCAACTTAAAAGGAAAACAGCTCAACCTCATGAAGATAACTTGGCTCATTTATTTATTTATTTATTTGAAGAAGTTAATATTTGTGCAATATGATGTTATGTAGGCTAATCTTACTGAGAATTGATTTCAATTTTGATTGTCCTCTGAAAGAATTCTACTACTATTGGAATAATATGACCTTATTATCAACATAATCAAAGTAATGAAATAATAAGAAATCTATTCACATGTTTCAAATTTGTTTTAAAACACATAATAACTTAAAATTTTGAGATATAGTAGCTTAGATTAAAGAGAAATCATTATAGTTTCAGAGAGATAATATGGTTGGAAACTAAAAAAATTTATTACAGTTGAGATATAGACAATGTTGACGTACAGACAACTAAGATTAAGGATCAAGTTAATGATCAGTAAGAAAAGTGAGTTTGCATTACAATTACAATTACAATAGAGATAGAAATAGAAAATGAGATAGAGATGAGGAACAACTTCTATTGTTCTAGTTTTTTTTATCCGTTTAAATCTTTTATTGTTTTTGGACTGCATTCCTTTAAATTTCTATACAAGTCTCCTTAGAATTTCAGTTAGAATTTGGAAGTTAAAAAAAAATATTCTAATATTGAGATGATGCTCTTCCTCATGTGAATAATATAGTGAAATATACCCACTTTTCACTCCTTCACGTTCTTCATCAACTTTTTGGCTGTATAAATACGCCAATGGCGTGGTTTGACTTCATCAGACAAATCAAACCGTTAGAGAATACAAGGTGTAATTTTAATTTCCTCCAACATACCAAAAATTGCATTAAATGCATCTTCACTTGTGATTAAATTTAACATAATATACCACAGAGAATAAGGTATTGAATAAACATAAAATTTTAAAAGACACCAATGACAAAAAAAGGATATCGAAAAATTGTGGTCTTGAGCTACATAATTGCCACACATACCATTCGCTTCGCATGAAAAGGTCACAAGTTTGGTGATCAATAATGGAATACAAACTTCAAAAATTTTAAAATCTATAGCAAATTATGCATGATATATGTAATATCTCTAATCTAAACTATTGTATTTTTATTTTTCTAAAGTATTTATTTTATTTTACTGGTGATATTATTATTATTGTAATTATTATTGTTAATTATTATTATGATATTGTTAATCACTATTAGTAGTATTATTATTTTCAATCAAGCCCAATAAGCTCAAGCCCATTCTCCTTTTCATTTCATTTTATTTTCTTTTTATACTAAGCCGACATGAGCCAAGCCCACTTCTTATTTTCATTCATTTTCTTCTCCTTCTCCTATTTTTCTTTAAGCCAAAAGCTAAGCCCACATGCCCACTATCTATTTTCTTATTCTCCATATTACTTATTTCTTTTAATTAAAGCCCAAAACCATTACCATGAGACCCTTACCCATTAACCCAAAACTCAATTCTAATCCTAATCCTAATCCAAATTCAAATCTATAATCTAATCTAGTTATATAATCATAATTCAAATTCCAATCCAAATTTCCATCATAATCCTAACTTACTAAATTAAGCAATCTAAACCTAATTAGAATTCAGGTTTCTAAAATTCCTAATAATCTATATAAAGACCCTAAACTTCTTCTCTTTTTCTACCTTCAAAAGAAAACCATGACCTAATTCTCCCCATCTCTTTCTTTCTCTTCTATCTCAAGAGAAATCCTAATCCAACTCTTTCCACTTTCATCTTTCTTTTCTCCTCATGAACAAAAAGATCTTGAAGTGCAAATTGAGGAGCATGTTAGGGGATCAACAATCAAGTAAGTAATTTATTTTATCAAAATTTATTTAATATAAATAGTTTAATAAAATCATGTCCTATTATAATCTCCATGAATATTTTTATATATCAAAACTCAATCTATAATCCAACTAAAATAATATGTAGATATATAAACCCATAATTTAATTTAAATAATTTTCTGATATAAAAGAAAAAACAAAAGAAAATTTCCAGCCCTGCTCTCGGCCAAGCAGGAGCGCACCTCCTTCGCCCTTGGGTGCACAGTCGGCTGGGCGGCCCACTGTGCACAAACATTTAAAAAAATAAAATTTTGGCCCGGCCTGGCTGGCCTAGGCTGGCCGGGCCTAGCCTAGCCTGGGCCTGGCAGGCCTGGGCCCGGATGGGCTGCACAGCCAGGGCCATTGGGCCCTGTAAAAAAAAAAAACAAAGATAGAAATCTGGACCAGGCCTGGGTCCGGCCTGGTCCAGCTTGGACTGGGCCTGAACTGTTGCAGTTAGAAAAAAAAAAAGAAAAAAAAGAGAAAAGAAAGAAAGAAAGAAAGAAAGAGATAAAGAGAAAGGTAAATTTACATATCAAAATAATTTATTAAAAATATCAAAAAAATAGAGAATAATATAAATAATATTCTACAACACTTCTACTTTCTAAGATAAAAATTTAGATAAATACCAACATTAAATTAACTAAACCACTCACTTTAAAATCATATTTCCTTAATGGAAAATTCACCGTTAATTATTTTTATGGTTTAAAGCCTATTAAAAACCCAACAAAAGAAAACTTAAAATTTGTCAAATTAAACCTATTAATTTCATGTAATCCAGAGGATCATACTCCCCAACCTTAAGTTAATTAATCAAGATTAAATAAATAAAAGATCCTAACAATTTCTATTAAAATAATTTATGTAGATTTATCGGGATCCTAGAAATTCAGTGCTTTGGACTTGCGATCGAGTTCAGGTGAGTGTCTTGCTTCTTTGTTTAATTTTATTTAATTGTGTTGTGAGTGTTTCAGTATTATTTCATGTGAGTGTTTCAGTATTATTTCATGTGAGTGTTTCACTCACTTATTTAATTATATTTAATGTTGTGAGTGTCACTTCTTTGTTTACTTTTATTAAATTTTAGTGTGAGTGTTTCACTTCTTTATTTAATTTTATTTAATTCTATTTTGTGAGTGTCTTACTTCTTTGTTAAATTTTATTTAATCATGTTCTGAGTGTTTCTCTTTATCATTTTGTGAGTGTTCGTTCTTGTGTAATTACTGTTGTCGGTATGCATTTACCTGATACACTTATCATTTCATGTGACCTCCTTTTATGTTTTACTAGTTTGATTTCTTGTACTACATCGTGAGACACCTATGATTGCTCACTTTAATTACATAGTTGATATGAGCTTGTATTAGCGTTATTTCATGTGTTGGTAGTTATCGTTGTTGGCTTAGGTCTAGTTTTGATACACTTTAGATTGGGACTTGATTCGGCTCCGTGCTCATCATGGTTCCGCTAAGCTTTGCTACTGGCTTCAACATGGAGTGGTCAAACTCAGGAGACAAAATTAGGAAAATAGATTCGCAAGGAGGGTAGGAATCAAGATGAAATCAAAATTACTCTAGAAAAAGAGTTAAAATTAGGAATATCAAAGATTCAAGAGATGGATTCCAAAAGAGAGAACGATCAATTCCAAATGGAGTCAATATCATCGTATGGATAGTATATGTATATTGCAGTGTAACTTTAACTTGTTTCAAGTTAAAGGTAAGATCTAGGTTCTCTTTTTATGTTGAACCTGGCTCTGATACCAAGAAAACCCTGTCACGCCCCGCTTCCCAAAATACACTGGAGCGGAGACGCGACACGAGTCGGCGACGCATATACGCAAAGAAAATACCTCACATATATGCGCTAAGCCTTAAGTAACCCGAAACAAGCTATAAATTTATACTATAATGAGTCAATGACCACTGCAATAATACATATAAGCATTCACGCATGATATCATATGAATAAGGAACTGGAATAATAAATGAATCTGATATAATAAGAATCAGGAAATAATATGAAGACAAGAAAGATAAGAATACCAGAATCGAACAGGGAGAAGCTCCAGTTCTTCGCGAAGCGTACCGTCTCCTCAAACACCTGCACAACAGAAACCAAGCGTCTAATATCTGGACGTGCAAATCCAGGGTCATCAGAAAGCGACTTGGTGAGTGTGTGTGTAAAGGGGAGAGCTCGTGCACATCACCAATGTGCAAAGAATAATAATCAGATAACTACAGACAAAAGATAACTAAATGATAACTGCATAACAACATGAATGAAGATAAAAGTCAACTATCACAGCTGTAAACAAGCAACTGATACCTGAAGGTATAACCTAGCGTATGTCACTAGTCTGGTGTACAATCCCATACTATCATAGTTATACATATATATACAGTCGGGTAATCACGGTTAGTCACAATACATTAACAGTTTATTATTATTAATTATGTCAGCGAACACCAATTCTCACATGTAATAGACGCATCCCATACTACGCCTACCACACATGCCAATCGATGTCCTCAGTTATTGAAACTGATCGGTTGGAGACATTGTCTGTGTTTTAGGTGGGTCCCATGCATACCCGGGACCACGGCCCAGACTCCTGGCGCTGAACCAGGACCTACCGCAAGGTAGTCAGGAACATGTATAACAGGAACAGGTACATGTATAACATGTATAACAGGAACAGGACGGGGTGCCAGTCACCCCACGGGATCCCTGCAGTAGAACCCTATTTCGGCTGCGCAACCTAAATCCTAGGTCCACCCAAAATACAGACGCTGTCTCCTCCATCAATCTCCCCAATCCCAGTGTAAGTTGTTTAATAGCATGTTATTAGTTTATTAAGATTATTTAATGTGCATGTTACTTGAATCACTAGGATAACTCGGTGGTAGTCACGGTAACAATATCAACATGTAATCAGGATACCGGTATAACAAGAATATATAATATCAACGAACAGGATACCGGTATAACAGGAATATGTAACAAGTATAACATGCGGGTGTTGTTACCGTGTAATAATATTTTTCCCAGCAATTAATGGTAACATGGACATGATAGTTATCAGGTAGATACTGTTGGCCCGAAGGCCCATCACTCTAGTTTTGATGATGATCAACTCATGTAGTTATAGTACTAATGATCTTGTGTTTAATTAGTGACAGATTTATGATCAAGATCTTAGTAGGTGCATAGCTTCAACAAAGGATTTAAAGTCAAGTTTTGGAGCTAGCACGATTTGATCCAAGAGCCATTGGATCGTGTTTGGACCAAGTCAAGAAATGAGAAGGCTTCAAGTGAAGACTTCAAGAAGATGAAGACTTGTGTCTAGGTTTGTTTTAGTAAGATTTGTTTTTAGATAAAATGTGAAGGATAGAGTAGTTGGTGGATTGCTCAAGTACATATATACACACACACTCTTGATAGTTTTATTTTTTACAAAAGATTTTCTATTTTAGAAAATACATTTTTGATTTTTGATATTCTAGTTTACATGTTTTAACCAAAACCATATTTAGAGCTTTAATGTCAAAAATATAGATATTTCACCATGTTTGTGTAGTTGATCATATCCATACACTCTATGCTTCAAATGAGTTTAAATATCTTGTTTTTGTATTTGGTGAAGTTTTGGAAAACAAGTTTTGGAAAAATTTAGTTTGGAAAAATACAGTTTTCATTTGAGCCAATATTTCCAACTTACAAAAATAGTCCAAATTATTTGTAACATGCCTTGATTTTGTGCAAGCATGTTTGTTTATCAAAGTATATTGGTAAAACTATTTTTGTAGATTTTTCAGTATTTTATAGGATTTTATGTAAGCCAAAAAGATCAGTTTTAAATCTCTTTACATTTCTGTACTGGCTTCAGCTGGCCGACCGGGACGGTTGACCGCAGCTTGAAGTCGGCCGACCGACACGGTCGACCTATGTGCACAGACATGCATGCTAGTTCTGGCAGGAGGGCCGGCCGACCGACCCGGTCGACCATCCAGAGAGCTCTGCTCTCTGGAAAGGCCCCGGTCGACCGGACGGCCGACCGGACAGAGAGACTTGCTCTCTGTATCCTGGCTCGGTCGACCGACAGGCCTGACAGACCCTAATGGCTAGTTTTTCTAGCCCTATAAATTTGGGGGTTTGGGCATTATTTTTCTCTAAGATTTTCAAGTGGGTTTTCACCAGTTTTTCCTAAACTATTTAGAGGTTTTCCTCCACTTGATTAAGAGCAAATATTTTCAATCAAAAGGGGAGTTTTTATCAAGAGTGTTAAAAAGAGATTTTCTTGAGTTTTCCTCCACCATTCTCATCCTTATTTTCTCACACAACACTTGAGCTATCCATTGCTATATCTACCCTCTAGGGAGTTTGTTGTGAGAGGATTTTAGGTGATCAAGAGTTGTGATCACCAAAGTTCTACTTTGTTTCTTTGAGGAGGCGGACGTGTGTGTTCGCATTGTTTCGGGTCCTTGTGGGGACTCGGTGTTTCGGGTTCGGGTGCGAACTCTTTGTTTGAGGTGCGGCCTCGGTGAGCCGGTGGACTTGCGGTGTGTACGGGCTAGAGAGTCCGAGAGTTGTAGGTGTTGCGGCACCGAGTGATCCGTGGGATCGATTATAGTGGAAATCCTTCGTGTGTCGAAGGCGGGGATGTAGAGAAAGTGTGCTCGAACCTCGAAACAAATCCCTTGTGTTTGCGATTGCTCACTCTCTCTATCTCCTTATTTATATCTTGCATGCTTCTATTGTCTTTACATTTATATGCTTGATATACTTGTGTGCTTAATTGTTATACTTGATTGGGTTTGTTTGCTAACACTTGTATTCAACCAAGAGAGCCAACGCGGCACCTCAACCCTTATCTAAGGGAATCTAGAGGAGTTAGTCTAGAGCCCTTCACGGGGAATTCGGCTACACTCTTGTGTTATACGTGGTGTTTTAGTTTAAGAGTTTAGTTTAGGTCATAATAGTTTGTACTTCCGCATTATTTGGCATTAAGTGACCATTAGATTAGCCATCACCTATTCACCCTAGGTGATTCTACAATTGGTATCAGAGCCGAGTGCTCTGAATTTGGGTCTTACAACCTAGAGTTAAAGATCCTCTTTTTAGGTTAATCACATTATTTGTACACACACCATGGACTTCATGTCACCACCCATGTTTGACATTCTTAACATCCATATATGGAAGGTGAAGATGTCCTTGTACCTCAAGGCCCTAGGCATTCATGTTTATTTTCTACCATTAATGATTTATATGTTAATAATAGCAAGTATATTGAGGCTAACTCAAAAGCCCTAAATGCTTTAAAGAGTACCCTAAATGATGATTATTTATTTAGGGTTTCTAATATTGATTCGGCTTTTGTAGCATGGAACACCCTCATCTCCCTTGGCGAAAATGATCAATACTATGCGGGGAGTGACTCGGATGTTGGAAGTGACGTCTCCAACAAGTGCTATATGGTCCAAGGGGATAACCCCCTTGAGGTAAACACCGAATCCGAGTTAGATGATGAGGACATGTCATATGATGAGCTCACTTCTTTTTATCAACAATTACTTGAGAAATATGACATGATTAAAAAGGAAAATAAAAATTTGAAAAAGAAATTGATTGCATGCTAAAGGAAAAAGACTCATTTAGAACTAATGTTGCATGCATTGAAAAAGAAAATGAATATTTGAAAAATGAAAAAATTTCCTTAATGTCCAAATTGAATGATTTATGTGAAGGAAATACTTCTTTGAAAAATAAAATTATTTTGGTGAAAAAACAAAAAGAAGTTGTTTTTCAAGAAACTCTTATTTAAAAAGAAAAGTTTGTGAAAAAGAAAAAGAAAGTTTTTCTAAAAAGAATAAGAAAAATGTTTCACATTCTCACCATGCTTTACATGCCACCATTGATAATAGTGAGATTAAATTTTTGAAAAATAAAATTGATTGTTTGAGCTCTACCTTGAGCTCTTGTGCATTTAACCATTCTAGATTGGAGTTTTTGTTTTCAAAGAAACAAACTCCACACATTCATGCACATCATCATCATGCATATGCTTATGTTGCACGTCATGATCATACCCACAGACATAAGCATCCTAAGGTGTACAAATGTACACATTGTGGCCGCAAAGGCCATTTAGTAAAATTTTGTTTTGATAAGATGCATCATATTAATTTTGCTAATAAAAATGTTTTAAAGTTTGTCAAGGAACCCAACATTTTGCAACTAATAATGTTCCTTATAAGACTAACCCTCAAGGACCCAAGAAAAAATGGGTACCAAAACTCCCACCGTGTGTTTTTGATGTAGGTGAGGGCTCTCATAAGACGTGAGAGGATGGTGCCTTGATGGTGGATGCACTTGGACTTGATGGACACATATATGGATGCATCGCTATCAAGGAGGTTTGGTGGTCAACCACCATGTTTGGAGTTTTGGAACATAGTTCCCTAGTTGGTAACTATTTCTAAACTCTTAATTTATGTACATGCTTTTATTTTCATGATATCATATAGCATGTTCATGTTTTTGTGCTTCATGTGGTAAATACTAGTTTAAATGTAGCTTTTATTAAAACTTGAATTTATACATGTACAAGTAGTGAGTAACAAATTGATTCATATATGTTTGCACTTCATGCTCATTTGTACCCACTATATGCACATGTATAGCCTAGTTTTGATGATTCTCTCATTTACACTTGTTTTGCCTATTTTCATGTTTTACTTCATGTATATGTAATTTTTGTTCAAATCTAATGAATATACATGTATATCCTTTTTGAGTCTCTCGCCTTCATGCAAATACTATTAATAGACTCGTTTTATGTTTGGGATATGTATGCATATTGTTAGATTTGGATAAATCATACATATACCTTGAAGTTTGTTTTTAAAATGAAAAATGATTTTTCATGAGTTTTTGAGTCTTAATGACTATTTTCATGAAAATGCTATATACATGATTCTTGTACACTCATACTTCATTTGTTTTGTCATGACTTTGATTCATGAACACTTTTATGAGCTTAATCGATTTTGAGTGTTATCTCTTGTGTATTTGGTATGATTCATGAAATACATATGATTTGGTTTTCTTGTTTTTGAAGGATCTTTAACTAGTTTTTCAAAAATTAATTTAACTAGTTATTTATTCTTCAATGTTTATGAGATATACACATGATCCTATTATTGTTTCAATTGGTATCATTGAATCATTTCAATTGGAATCAATTTGACTCTATTTTTGTATATACTCATATTTTGTTTTCTATATATGTATGTATCAATTTCAATTGGTATACTCATTTTTCATACATATATATGAGTTATTTGTGCTTAAGTTAAAATTGTTTTACATGTTTAAAACACAAAGTTTTTTATGATAAGAAAATAGAAATTTTAAGAAAAATTCTCAAGATTTGTTTTATTGAGAAAATTCAAAATTTTGTTTTATAAGAAAAATTTAAAATTTTGATTTGTATTGCCTATATGCAAGGAGAGCTTAGCATCTCTTCTACATATAGATTCATGTTGAGTGTATTGTATATTGAGGAGCTTAACAACTTTTCTTTATGTGGTACACATGTGTAGGGGGAGCTTCACATCTCCTCTTATGCATTACATAATATGTGTTATGTGAATTGGGGCTTGTCATCCCTTCTTCATTTAATGCATATGTGTAGGGAAGCTAACTTAACGTCTTCCTCTTCATGAATGTATATCGCATATAATCCTCTATTTATTGATTAGTGTTTACCCCTTCATTGGTTCCTTGGTTCGGACAAAAAGGGGGAGAAAAAATTTATTTGATTTTGTTTTTACTTTAACCCCTTTGTTGATGATTGACAAAAAGGGGGAGAAGTATTTGAGATATATGCATAGTTTTCCTTACTTAAGGATGAGAAGTATTTATTTATGCATATATGTTTTGTTTGCAAATAGGAGAAAAAGAATTTGATTTGGTTTATGCTTGATTGGCATGTTTATCTCCTACATTTGCATACATGTTTATGAGCATACATTGCATATTTATTATTTGTTTGTTATGCATGAGTTAAGGGGGAGCTTCTTTGAAAGCTTTACTTTAATCCATGCATATATAACTTCATGAGTTTTGTCATCATCAAAAAGGGGGAGATTGTTGGCCCGAAGGCCCATCACTCTAGTTTTGATGATGATCAACTCATGTAGTTATAGTACTAATGATCTTGTGTTTAATTAGTGACAGATTTATGATCAAGATCTTAGTAGGTGCATAGCTTCAACAAAGGATTTAAAGTCAAGTTTTGGAGTTAGCACGGTTTGATCCAAGAGCCATTGGATCGTGTTTGGACCAAGTCAAGAAGATGAGAAGGCTTCAAGTGAAGACTTCAAGAAGATGAAGACTTGTGTCTAGGTTGTTTTAGTAAGATTTTGTTTTTAGATAAAATGTGAAGGATAGAGTAGTTGGTGGATTGCTCAAGTACATATATACACACACACTCTTGATAGTTTTGTTTTTTACAAAAGATTTTCTATTTTAGAAAATACATTTTTGATTTTTGATATTCTAGTTTACATGTTTTAACCAAAACCATATTTAGAGCTTTAATGTCAAAAACATAGATATTTCATCATGTTTGTGTAGTGGATCATATCCATACACTCTATGCTTCAAATGAGTTTAAATATCTTGTTTTGTATTTGGTAAAGTTTTGGAAAACAAGTTTTAGAAAAATCTAGTTTGAAAAAATACAGTTTTCATTTGAGCCAATATTTTCAACTTATAAAAATAGTCCAAATTATTTGTAACATGCCTTGATTTTGTGCAAGCATGTTTGTTTATCAAAGTATATTGGTAAAACTATTTTTGTAGATTTTTCAGTATTTTATGGGATTTTATGTAAGCCAAAAAGACCAAGTTTTAAATCCCTTTACATTTCTGTACTGGCTTCAGCCGGCCGACCGGGATGGTCGACCGCAGCTTGAAGTCGGCCGACCGTCACGGTCGACCGATTTGCACAGACGTGCACGCCAGTTCTGGCAGGAGGGCGGCCGGCCGACCCGGTCGACCGTCCAGAGAGCTCTGCTCTCTGGAAAGGCCCCGGTCGACCGGACGGCCGACCGGACAGAGAGACTTGCCCTCTGTATCCTGGCTAGGTCGACCGACCGGTCGACCGATGGCACAATGGTCTGAAATATGACCGTTGGCCGGTCGACCGGGCAGTCGACCGACAGGCCTGACAGACCCCAACGGCTAGTTTTTCTAACCCTATAAATTTGGGGGTTTGGACATTGTTTTTCTCTAAGATTTTCAAGTGGGTTTTCACCAGTTTTTCCTAAACTATTTAGAGGTTTTCCTCCACTTGATTAAGAGCAAATATTTTCAATCAAAGGGGAGTTTTTATCAAGAGTGTTAAAAAGAGATTTTCTTGAGTTTTCCTCCACCATTCTCATCCTTGTTTTCTCACACAACACTTGAGCTATCCATTGCTATATCTACCCTCTAGGGAGTTTGTTGTGAGAGGATTTTAGGTGATCAAGAGTTGTGATCAACAAAGTTCTACTTTGTTTCTTTGAGGAGGCGAACGTGTGTTTGCATTGTTTCGGGTCCTAGTGGGGACTCGGTGTTTCGGGTTCGGGTGCGAACTCTTTGTTTGAGGTGCGGCCTCGGCGAGCCGGTGGGCTTGCGGTGTGTACGGGCTAGAGAGTTCGAGAGTTGTAGGTGTTGCGGCACCGAGTGATCCGGTGGGATCGATTATAGTGGAAATCCTTCTTGTGTCGAAGGCGGGGATGTAGAGCAAGTGTGCTCGAACCTCGAAACAAATCCCTTGTGTTTGCGATTGCTCACTCTCTCTCTCTCTCTATCTCCTTGTTTATATCTTACATGCTTCTATTGTCTTTACATTTATATGCTTGATATACTTGTGTGCTTAATTGTTATACTTGATTGGGTTTGTTTGCTAACACTTGTATTCAACCAAGAGAGCCAACGCGACACCTCAACCCTTATCTAGGGGAATCTAGAGGAGTTAGTCCAGAGCCCTTCACGGAAATTCGGCTACACTCTTGTGTTATACGTGGTGTTTAGTTTAAGAGTTTAGTTTAGGTCATAATAGTTTTTACTTCCGCATTATTTGGCATTAAGTGACCATTAGATTAGCCATCACCTTTTCACCCCCCTAGGTGATTCTACAGATACCAATTATAGTCAATCAAGTTTCCTAGACAATCATGATATTCAGGGTGAGTAATGATCTACTGTTATGAATAGAATAATCCGGGCAATGTATATTATCAACTCATATCCTCAAAGTCATCGATATATCCATCCTCTAAGTCATCAATAAATCAGATTGATCAATAGCTGCCATAAAACTCCGAACATGTAATATAGTCACCGGTATCATTGAAATCGCTCTCATAATAACTCTATCTCCCTAACTGAATTGATCAGTAACTAAACATGAAGCACATGGTATATCCTCGGGATCAATAAGTCAACATATACTGAAATCATAGCGAAGTAAGGGAATCATCCTCAAACAACATATAGTCTAGAATATCTACTTCTGCTACTTAATATCAACAAATATCATTTAAATAAATCTCAAATAATCACAAATATAAATCCAGCTACATCAACCTTATCTTAAGGCAGATCAGGCTTCATTATAAAGAACATAAATCCCAGATTCAACTCTAACTCAAGATCAATCCAACACAGTCCAACTTCCCTCACCACTAAATCCGAATCTAGAAGGATAAATAACTAAATAAGAACTAGCAAGAATACTAATATCCCGGTGACAAAACATCGAGTCCAGAAATGTCTAACATCAATCACATCTGATCTATTATCTGTGGTATCTCTAAATTGTCTCATATCAATAGAAACGTCATATATACTTGTCCACAATATCAAAAAGAGTTCCGATCAGAAATAATCACCAAATACATGAATATCAAATCTAATAACTAATACCAATTTTATCAACATCAAGATCCGAGCCGAATCAAGTCCCAATCTAAAGTGTATCAAAACTAGACCTAAGCCAACAACGATAACTACCAACACATGAAATAACGCTAATACAAGCTCATATCAACTATGTAATTAAAGTGAGCAATCATAGATCTCACAATGTAGTACAAGAAATCAAACTGGTAAAACATAAAAGAGGTCACATGAAATGATAAGTGTATCAGGTAAATGCATACCGACAACAGTAATTACACAAGAACGAACACTCACAAAATGATGAAGAGAAACACTAAGAACATGATTAAATAAAATTTAACAAAGAAGTAATACACTCACAAAATAGAATTAAATAAAATTAAATAAAGAAGTGAAACACTCACAATAAAATTTAATAAAGTAAACAAAGGAGTGACACTCACAACATTAAATATAATTAAATAAGTGAGTGAAACACTCACATGAAATAATACTGAAACACTCACATGAAATAATACTGAAACACTCACAACACAATTAAATAAAATTAAACAAAGAAGCAAGACACTCACTTGAACTCGATCGCAAGTCCAAAGCACTGAATTTCTAGGATCCCGATAAATCTACATAAATTATTTCAATAGAAATTGTTAGGATCTTTTATTTATTTAATCTTGATTAATTAACTTAAGGTTGGGGAGTATGATCCTCTGGATTACATGAAATTAATAGGTTTAATTTGACAAATTGTAAGTTTTCTTTTGTTGGGTTTTTAATAGGCTTTAAACCATAAAAATAATTAACGGTGAATTTTCCATTAAGGAAATATGATTTTAAAGTGAGTGGTTTAGTTAATTTAATGTTGGTATTTATCTAAAATTTTTATCTTAGAAAGTAGAAGTGTTGTAGAATATTATTTATATTTTTGTCTATTTTTTTTGATATTTTTAATAAATTATTTTGATATGTAAATTTTTCTTTCTCTTTATCTCTTTCTTTCTTTCTTTCTTTTCTCTTTTTTTTTCTTTTTTTTTTTTTTCTAACTGCAACAGTTCAGGCCCAGTCCAAGCTGGACCAGGCCGGACCCAGGCCTGGTCCAGATTTCTATCTTTGTTTTTTTTTTTATTTTTACAGGGCCCAATGGCCCTGGCTGTGCAGCCCATCCGGGCCCAGGCCTGCCAGGCCCGGGCTAGGCCAGCCCGGCCAGCCTAGGCCAGCCAGGCCGGGCCAAATTTTTTTTTTTTTAAATGTTTGTGCACAGTGGGCCGCCCAGCCGACTGTGCACCCAGGGCGAAGGAGGTGCGCTCCTGCTCTCGGCGAGAGCAGGGCTGGAAATTTTCTTTTGTTTTTTTTCTTTTATATCAGAAAATTATTTAAATTAAATTATGGGTTTATATATCTACATATTATTTTAGTTGGATTATAGATTGGGTTTTGATATATAAAAATATTCATGGAGATTATAGTAGGACATGATTTTATTAAAACTATTTATATTAAATAAATTTTGATAAAATAAATTACTTACTTGATTGTTGATCCCCTAGCATGCTCCTCAATTTGCACTTCAAGATCTTTTGTTCATGAGGAGAAAAGAAAGATGAAAGTGGAAAGAGTTGGATTAGGATTTCTCTTGAGATAAAGAGAAAGAAAGAGATGGGGAGAATTAGGTCATGATTTTCTTTTGAAGGTAGAAAAAGAGAAGAAGTTTAGGGTCTTTATATAGATTATTAGGAATTTTAGAAACCTGAATTCTAATTAGGTTTAGATAGCTTAATTTAGTAAGTTAGGATTATGATGGAAATTTGGATTGGAATTTGAATTATGATTATATAACTAGATTAGATTATAGATTTGAATTTGGATTAGGATTAGGATTAGAATTGGGTTTTGGGTTAATGGGTAAGGTCTCATGGTAATGGGTTTTGGGCTTTAATTAAAAGAAATAAGTAATATGGAGAATAAGAAAATAGATAGTGGGCATGTGGGCTTAGCTTTTGGGCTTAAAGAAAAATAGAAAAGGAGAAGAAAATGAATGAAAATAAGAAGTGGGCTTGGCTCATGTGGGCTTAGTATAAAAAGAAAATAAAATGAAATGAAAAGGAGAATAGGCTTGAGCTTATTGGGCTTGGATGAAAATAATAATACTATTAATAGTGATTAACAATATCATAATAATAATTAACAATAATAATTACAATAATAATAATATCACCAGTAAAATAAAATAATACTTTAGAAAAAAAAAACAGTAGTTTAGATTAGGGATATTACAATATACATTTAGTAATTTATCAAGACTGTCCAATACATAGGAATAACAAATCGAAGGCCCTTCATCGCTAAAACAAGAATTTTGATTCCAAATAGAATTGACTTTTTTTTTTGGTTCTCTCTTATTATTAAAAGCTGTCATTAAGAGTTGTATACAGTAAGGGCCATCCACTTCTTACATGTCCATTTAGTACATATACACGGCGCATTGCTGAAATTGAGTTTAATTTGAACAGAACTTTAAGTGCAATTAAATAATTGAGCAAATATGAACATAGCTAAGTTTGGATTAGGCCTAGATTGAGCTCGGTTAAGAAAGCTTAACAAGAGCTTGATAAAGTGCTTATAAATAGCTTGTACACATTTTTTTTCTTTTCATATTGTTCATATATCCTTCACTTATTACAAGAAAAAACACCTTTCCAAAAATATGAAGTGAATAACATTATTCTTTGATTAGAAATCATTCTTATCTGTAGACTTCTAGTTACAATTAGATAGGTTAGAAAAAACTTAAGGCTCGGTTCGCTAGTTTAAATAAACAAACACAAACAATCTAAAGCAAAAGTATATTCAGCTGGCTTGACAACTCGAAACATGTCACTTCATTCTTCATTAAATATCCTTTGATAAAAAGTATATATTCGCATAGCAACTTAAAAGGAAAGCAGCTCAAACTCAAAGATAGTTTAGCTTATTTATTTATTTATCTGAAGAAGTTATTATATGTGCAATATGATGTTATGTAGGCTAATCTTATTGAGAATTGATTTCAATTTTGGTTCCTCTGTGAAGAATTCTACGACTATTGGAATAATATGACCTTATCACCATCTTGAACATAATCAAAGTAATGAAATAATATGAATTCTATTCACATGGTTTCAAATTTTTTTTAGAAACACATAATAACTAAAATTTTTCAGATATAGTAGTTTGGATTAAAGAGAAATCGTTATAGTTTTAGAGATACAATATAGTTGGAAACTAAATAAGTTACTACAGTTGAAATATAGATATTGTCGACATATAGACGGTTAAGATTAACTATCAAGTTGAAAATCAATAAGAGGAGTGAATTTGCATTACAATTTCAGTAGAGATAGAAATAGAAAATGAGATAGAGATGAGGAATTAGTATTTGTATAGTACTCCTTTAAATTTCTATAAAAATCTCCTTAGATATTCAGTTAAAATTTGATAGTTAAATAAATAAACTTTTTTTTTTCCTTGTACTCTAATATTGAGATGACGCTCTTCCTCATGTGAAGAAGATAATGAAATATAACCACCTTTCATTTCTTCACGTTCTTCACTAAGTTTTCGACTGTATAAATCCATGACCTGTTTTGACTTCATCACACAGATCAAACCGCGAAAGAGATTGGCTCAAACGGAGGCCAAAGAAGAGCATGGGAGGAGAGAAGAAAAGAGATCGTTTCAAATGGCCAAAGAAGAAGAGAATAGAAAATACAATGAAGAGAAGGAGAAGATAGAAGATGTGGAGATTAATACAAGTATGGTTGAGGCACCTGATGATTGGCGTGTGAGCGAGCGAACAGAGAAGCTGGCTTCGGTGGTCGCGTGGACCCCATCTGCAGAGCACTTCTTCAGGAAGATCATGCAAGAGAACGAAGAATTCGACTTCTTGAATCCAGGCAATGCACATCATGCATACTACCAACGTCGTGTTAAGGTCCTTCGCATGCGCCCTTGCCCTTTATATGCTTTGCATTGATGATGATGAGATTGCTCTCAAAAAAGAGATTTTTTTTTTTTTTGTAAATTCTTTTAATTTGCTTTTTTAGTATCTTTTCCATAGAGAAACTTGTAAAAAGTTTTTACCTTCTTTTTTATGACTGATGCGGTTTATTGCCTAATGCATAGTGATTTGCAACAGGCTGCTAGAACTTTCTGTTTTTTTTTTCCCATATGTTTTTGCAACAGATGCTTGATTCAAATATAGTGTAAATGAACATGAATAGACACAATCAAGAAATATATTAGTTTGATCTTTAATTTAACCGAGAATATGGTCGTTCACATGCGCCAATAGAGTTGCCATCTCGACACGATATGCTAACTTGAAAGAAGCAAATCCAGAAGAGTCAGATTAGTTGGCTAATGCTCAGCCAGTCGACTGCCCAGTCGATTAGAAAGATACAGAGAAAGAAGTGTTTACAATTAGTCGACTTATAAGCCTTATAAGTCGACTAGTCTAGGACTAATCGATCCGTCTGAAGGACCAGTCGACTAGTCTGAAGGATTAGTTAAGGCTAGTCGACTCGTCTCCCGTTCTGAAGCGTAAACAGAGGCAATGCGAGTTTCCTTTTCTGGAGGAGTTCGAATAGAATTCAGATTTTATTTAATGAAGATTTGTTTCTAAAGTTTAAAGGGTCTAACATTTTTCTAAATTAAGGAGATCAACTCTTACAAGGATTGATTAAGTTCTTCAAGTATCCGACGGTCAAGATCATCTCATAGTGCGAATAAGATTTGTATTGTAAAATCTTATAAATAAAAGTTGTAACCCAGTAAATTGTAACACGAAAGCAAAAATCAGAAGAAGCCAAGAAAGAGAGAGAAATGTGATGGTGCATAGAGAGAAAGTATACTTTTGTAATCTTGTGAGATTCAAAGGAAAGTAAATACTCTTGTGAGAATTAAGAGGAAGGGTATATCTCTTGTATCAAGTTTATTAATAAACTCTCTCAAGTTCTCTCCCGTGGACCGTTAAATCTCGTATTTTTTCTACTCTTTTGTCTTGATATTGCTAGTTTGCTTTACAATAGTTTTCTTTTACAAGTATTACATATTATCATGTTCTGCAAACGTTAGTCACGATCTTGAGTGTGCACAATAGTTTGTGTTATACCCGATTATTGGTCTCAACAATTAATATCATCAATGTCGTGTCACAATAATTGGTATCAGGGCTTAAAGTTGATGATAAGACGATATGTCAAAGATTGAAAGTCTTACGATCAAGTTCGAGGTCGAGAAATTCAATGACAAAGAAAACTTCAGTCTATGGCAAAAGGGGGTGAAGATATTGTTGGTACAACTGGGTCTTTATAAGACCTTGCAGGGAAGTCAGCAAAACCTATAGGTATGCCAGATGATGGTTGAGAGGAGTTTGATCTGAAAGCGGTAAGCACAATCCAATTATGTCTCACAGACGAGGTCATGTACAACATGATAGATGAAGAAACAGCTACGATTTGTGATCAAGTTTAGAAACGTTATATATAACAAAGAGTCTCTCCAACAAGTTGTACTTTAAGAAACAACTATATGGACTACGCACGAAGATAAGACAATGGTATTGGAGCATCTAAACTTCTTCAATAAAGTCATTAGCAAACTATTATTGATGTTAAGATCGATGAGACAGATAAGGCGTTAATACTTCTCAGTTTTCTTTTGGAGTCATACGATCATATCATAACCATCATACTCTACGGTAAGGAAATTCTCATATTAGAGGAGGTCATGACAATTCTGTTATCAAACGAGATCAGAAAAAGACAAAATCAAGAGGAACAGAAAAACCGGGTTTGGTGGCCATGAGAAGGGAAGAAGTGGAAAGAAAAGTCTGAGTTCGTCGATGACGTGTCACTTTTGTCAAGAGGAAGGCCACTAGAAGAAGGATTACAAGCATTGACAAGAGTGGTTGAAGAAGAAAGGGTAAGCTGCGGAGACAGACATAGCAATGAGCGATATTAACACTGAAGTTTTAATGGCTTCCTGTGTTAAAGACAATACTTCTCAATATAAAATTGAATATTTGATTCAAGCAGTACGGCTTATGTATGTTCCCATTAAGAGATGTTCACTCCTTAGTTATAAAGGATGAAGGAATTGTTAAAGTGGTGGATGGCTCAGCTTGCGAGGTCATCGACACTGGGACAATCAATGTTACATGCAGAGATGGGATGGTGCGTGCTCTAGAGGAGATCCGGTATGTCCCGGAGGCATGGTATAATCTAATATCCGTTGAGGTGCTTGACGAAAAAGAATGTCGGATTCAAGTACAACAAGACGTCATTATGGTTAGCCAAGGAAATAAGGTAATTCTGAAAGGAGAGAAGTATTGAGGTATACAAGTTTAAGAAAGGAAACTCACTTTCGAGGGGAGTTTCATGGATAAGCTTGAAAGGGAGCTCATCGCAAGGTGAAACTTCAAAAAGATTGCAACGGGACGTGAACCGGGTCAAAGTATTATAGGAAAGAGAAAGGGCACATTCGGACGAGACCCGAGTATGCTCAAGGCTTAGCGGTAATTTAGCCAAAGGCCCCGGGAAAAAGGGCAAGAGCAAAAGCTTTACGGTATGGTTACAATCAAGGAAGAATTAAGATAATATCCAAAAATTTTAAAGTGTTTTGCTAAAGGCTTGAAAATCAAGTAAAGATAGAGGTTGTTGGGATTTTACCTTATTTTCAAGAAGAAATGATGGTCCAAGAAGATCCAATCGAATTGGAGATGATGTTGTGACGAAATTGATATGCTCGATACCAATTATTGCGTGCATAACTCAGGATACCATATTTACTATGATAACAATAGTTGGGAGATATGAGATCCCTACCGAGAACCTCAAGCACGCTATGAGATCGATTACCTCGAGCACAAAAGATAAAAACTAAAAGATATAAGAAGAAAAACACACAATTTAATGTGGTTCGGCCCAAACTTGACCTACGTTCACGGAGAGAGAATTTGAGAGAGCTTTATTAATAACTTAATACAAAAAGATCTGGCATTCCTCTTGATGTCACAAGAGTATTCACCCTTCTCTTGAATCTACGCCTAGATTACAAGAGTATACCTTCTCTTTTTGTACCTTCACCTAACTCCTCTCTTTCATGGCTTTTTAGGGTCTTCTTGGCTTTTTAGGGCCTTACATTGTTATTCACCACAATTTTATTCTATTCTTCTGCTCTAATTTACAATGCTAGTTTACAACCTTTATTTATAGGATTTTACAATACAACTCCTATTTAGACTATGAGATGATCTTGGCCATTGATGCTTGAAGAATCTTGATCGATCCTATTATGAGTTGATTTTCTTGATCTAAAAGGATCTAGACCTTTTAATCTTTAGAAATAAATTTCCATTGAATAGAAATTGAATCCTATTCATACTCCTCCTGAAAAGAAAACTCGCAATCGCCTGAAAAGAAAACTGCTTCACCTTGATTTGTTTCCTTGCTTCAAGTCATCGTCTTCTCCAATTCAATTGGATTTTCTTGGACCATCATCTCCTCTTAAAAAATAAAGCAAAATCCTAACAGATGAAGCTTGAAGTAGAAGAAGTAAATCCAGCAGAGTCAGGTTAGTCGACTATATAATCGACTAATGCTCAGGCCACTGCCCAGTCAACTGGAAAGATACAGAGAAGAAAGTATTTACAGTTAATCGACTTATTGGTCTTATAATGTTGACTAGTCTGAGGACCAGTCGATTAATTTGTCGTTCTGAAGCGTGAATAGAAACATTGCGAGTTTTCTTTTCTAGTGGAAATTAAATAGGATTCAGATTTTATTCAATGAAGGTTAGTTTTTAAAGTTAATTTAAAGTATCTAGAATTCTTCTAGGTCAACGAGATAAACTCCTACAATGATTAATCAAGTTCTTCAAGTATTCAACGGTCAAGATCATCTCATAGTCCAAATAAAATTTATATTATAAAATCTTATAAATAAAGATTGTAAGCTAATAGATTGTAACAAAAAAGCAATAATAAGAGGAAGATAAGAAAGAGAGGAAAGTGATGGCGCAAAGAGATAATGTGTACTCTTGTAATATTGTGGGATTCAAGTGTAAGGTGAAAACTCTTATGGGAATTAAGAGAAAGGTTAGATCTCTTATACCAAGTTTATTAATAAAACTCTCTCAAGTTCTCTTCCCGTGAACATAGACTAAGTTTGACAGAAGCACGTTAAATCCTCGTGTTGTTTTCTACTCTTTTGTTTGGTATTAGTAATTTGCTCTACAATAATTTTCTTTAGCAAATATTATATATTACCACATTTCGCAAACGTCGATCGCAGTCTTGATGTACACAACAGTTGGTGTCGTAACCCAATTATAGGTCTCAACAATTGATATCATAGCTGTCATGTCACAATAGATACGACAAGAATGAGTACAATTTTTGAACTCTATTTTCCAAACCATTATTGACTCAATTATTACTAAATTAAATACTGCAAAGCAAAAAACAATGCTTCTATTCCTAGTAGCATAGTTTGATACAACATGCAAGCTTGATTTCATTAACCATAACATGGTTTTTTCGCCTTCAACTTGTTATCAAAGTCACGAGAGAAAGACCACAACACACAATATGCGAAAAAGAATCGAGACTTGATGA
>JAVJIF010025681.1:0-66707 GCA_038442645.1 Agave tequilana | reverse complement strand
CCAGAAATAATGGAGGCAATTCAATCAGAAGTCAGAAAGCTCATTGATTCTGGCTTCATCAGAGAAGAACAGCATCCGACTGGGTAGCCAACATCGTCCCCGTCACCAAGAAGAATGGGAAGATCCGGATCTGCATCGACTTCCGTGATCTAAACGAGGCCTGCCCCAGACGAATTCCCATTGCCAATCACAGACGTCATGATTGACAATACTTGTAGATTCGAGCGAATGTCCTTTATGGACGGGTTCTCAGGATACAATCAAATCAAGATGTATCCCGATGACGAAAAGCATACCTCCTTCAGGACTCCTCTAGGGGTATATTGCTATACTGTCATGCCTTTTGGACTGAAAAATGCAGGGGCAACATACCAAAGGCCATGAACGTCATTTTCCATCAGCAGATACGCAAAACGGTGGAATGTTATGTCGATGACATCGCGGTGAAAAGTCGCACTAAAGGTGACCACATAGCAGACCTGAAGGTGGTTCGACATCATGCGGGCTCATCAATTGAAGATGAACCCCACCAAGTCCTTCCTGGGGGTAGCCAGTGGCAAATTCCTAGGATTTGTTGTGACCCACAGGAATCCATTTGGATCCGGAGAAAATCCGCGCTATCCAAGAGATGCAAACCCCCAGAAGCCTCAAGGAGCTCAGGGGATTACAAGGACGATTGGCGTACATCCGCAGGTTCATATCAAACCTTTCCGGGAGATGCCAACCCTTTGCCAAGCTGATGAAAAAGGGTGTTTCATTCATTTGGGACGACGCTTGTCAAAAAGCATTTGAGGAGATCAAACACTACCTCACCCAACCACCAGTTCTTGCAGCTCCGGTGTCCGGAAAGCCTTTCTTGGTATATGTTCGAGCAATGGATCATTCCTTGGGAGCTCTACTAGCTCAGAATGATGAACAAGGACGAGAACAAGCAATCTACTACCTAAGTAGAACAATGATCGGAGCCGAACATCGGTACAACCCGATCGAGAAGGAATGTTTGGCGCTGGTGTTCGCTATTCAGAAAATGCGACACTATCTAGTAGGCCAAACTATAAATGTCATATCAAAAGTCAACCCTCTGAGGTTACTCATGACAAAGCCTTCCTCGTTGAATGGCCGGCTGGCGAAATGGGCCATGTTGCTATCCCAGTATGATATGCACTTTCTGCCGCAGAAAGCCATTAAGGGACAAGCGGTGGCAGACTTCCTAGCTGAACACCCAGATCCAAGGGCAGCCAAAGTCTACGAGGATCTCCCAGACGAAGTGGCCGAAGCCTACCTGACTCAGACATCGTTCGAAAGTCAAGTGTGGCAACTTTTCTTCGATGGTGCATCAAGGACAAGCCCGAAGGGACACATAGTAGCGGGGGTAGGAGTGATACTCGTCTCCCCACAAAATTATGTGATTCCCCGAGCTGTCTCACTAACGGAGCCTTGTTCCAACAATGTGGCGGAATACAATGCTCTATTGATTGGGATGCAGCTCGCCGATGAGATTGGCGTTAAAAATCTCGAGGCGTACGGTGATCTAAACTCATCGTCAGCCAAGTTCGCGGAGAGTATGAGGTCAGACATGAAGATCTAGTACCCTATTACAATGCGACAATCCACATGGCCGAGAGGTTTCAAACTTCTACATCGACCATGTACCACGCAGGCAAAATGCGCATGCAGATGCACTTGCATCCCTTGCTGCCTCCTTAGCCCTTCCAGCTGGAGCAATGGAGAAAGTATTCGTCTATAGCCACGACCTGTACTGTCAAAAATTTCACTCGGAGACTGCCCAGGGTCAACGGGAGATCATCATGACAAGGAAACACTTGAAGTGTCAACCGGTCTAGAGCCTAGAGACTGGCGATTCCCCTACATTGATTTTGTCTTATATGGCATCTTGCCTGAAGACGCCAGGGAGGCGGCTGCCATCCGAAGGAAAGCCCCCAAATTCTACTATAATGCGATTTCGCGAACATTGTATCGTCGATCGCATGACGGATCCTGCTCCGATGCCTCTCATCAAAAGAAGCCCAAGGAGTATTGAAAGAAGCCCACGATGGTACTTGTGGAGCTCATCAACCTGGCCCAAAATTGGCACATCGACTCCAAAGGTTGGGTTACTATTGGCCAAAAATGATCGCCGATGCTGTCGCTTATGCTAAGAGATGTCACGCCTGTCAAATACACGGCGATTTCATCCATCAAGCACCAGGGTACCTCCACTCTACGACCTCTACCTGGCCGTTTGAAATGTGGGGGATGGACGTGGTTGGCCCTATCAGCCCACCATCATCGAAAGGACATCGGTTCATTCTAGCGATAACCGATTACTTCTCAAAGTGGGCCGAAGCTATCCCTTTGAAAGAGGTAAAATCTTCTAACGTGGTCAAGTTCGTGAAACATCACGTTATTTACCGCTTCGGTGTGCCTCGGCGTATCATCCATGACAATGGACCCCAGTTCATCAGCCAGGCTTTCCAGAGATTCTGCGCGAAGTTCAGAATCCAGAGTGTGTCCTCAACGGCATACTATCCTGCTGCTAACGGTCTTGCAGAAGCCTTCAACAAGACTATTGGCAAGCTTCTCAAGAAATTTGTCTCGAAAAGTCAACGGGACTGGGACGACAAGCTGGGTGAATGCTTATGGGCCTACCGCACAACGGTGCGAACCCCAACTAAAGCCACGCCATTTTCCTTGGTATACGGATGCGAAGCCGTCCTTCCACTGGAAATCCAAATTCCATCTCTACGCGTCGCCTTGACAGCGGAGATGACAACTGAGGAGAAGCATCAGCAGCGACTCCAGGAGTTGGAAGCCTTAGACGACAAGCGTTTGCAGGCCCAACAGCAAATCGAGCTCTATCAAGCTCGAATCACCAGAGCCTTCAACAAGAAAGTCAAAGCGCGAACTTTCAAGAAAGGCGACCTTGTCTTAGCCGTCCGAAGACCCATGGTCATGACGCACAAGACAAAAGGAAAATTTCAACCCAAATGGGAAGGACCATTTGTAGTAGAGTCAGTCTACTCAAATGGGTCATATCGCCTCATAACTTCAAATGGCGATACACTCATGATGCCGATCAATGGCAAATTCTTGAAGAAGTACTATCCTTAATAGTACTCTTCCTCCGATCAAGTTAAAAGTACACCTCTGATCAAACATCCGACGCCCTCGACGGCTAAGGATAGAGGAAAATGTCGGCCTTTAAGCCCGACATAAATCCTCGACAACTCATCATGCTGAGGGGAATAGCATGACTAGCCCAGCTCAAACGGTAGTTGGTAAAGGCATGTCAAACCCGTTGACAGCTGAGGATTTGCTAAAATCCTAAGGGACACGTTCCCATTTGATCCGGCGCCTCCGACGGCTAAGGATAGAGGAAAATGTTGGCTTTTAAGCCCAACATAAGTCCTCGACAACTCATCATGCTGAGGGGAATAGCATGGCTAGCCCAACTCAAACGGTAGTTGGTAAAGGCACCTCAAACCCGTTGATAGCTGAGGGTTTGCTAAAAATCCTAAGTGGACTTGATTCCACTCTTTCCTCCAAAATCCCTTACCAATTCTCATCCACAGAATGGTAAGACCACAAAAAAAAAAAAAAACAATCGTTGCCAAGTTAACACCATACCTCTGGTAATGAGATACCCCTTGTAGAGTACAAATCTTGCTTGTCAACTCTACATTTTGCCAAGTTAACACTAACCTCTGGCACTTCAAATTCCACTTGTCAATTCTCGTTCATAGAATGACAGGTCCTCAAATTTCTTCGGCATCAAGCCAATTCTTGTCAAGTTAATATTACACCTCTGACAAAACCGCTGTTTAAGTTAACATTATACCTCTAAGCAGCACTTCAAGTTTCTGCCAGGTTTAATATTACACCTCTGACAGTCACTTTTCTTCAGTCTTCCATATCGAAGCTGAAATGCATGATGCCAAGTTAACAATACACCTCTAGCATCTGAGTCATCGCTAAGTTCAACAATACACCTATGGCCATGACCTTTCCTCGACTTCCTTGTTCAAGCCGAGATGAATGATGCCAAGTTAACACTACACCTCTAGCATCCGAGTCATCGCTAAGTTCAACAATACACCTATGGCCATGACCGTCCTCGACTTCCTCGTCTAAGTCGAGATGACCAATGCTAAGTTCAACATCACACCTCTAGCATTACCTCACTGTTACGTTAAACATTACCTATGACAGTGACATTCTGAGTTAAGTTAATATCACACCTCTGACTCACATCCTTGTCGAGTTAACACCACACTTCTGACAAGACTATCTCCAACCCGTTAAGTTAATATCACACCTCTAACGGTAAAAGCTTCACTAGATTCCTCGCGGGTCTAGTTTCACTTGTTATTCTCTTCAACAGAATAACAGGTCCACCTAAAGACATTGTTAGGTTAACATTACACCGCTGACAATGTTTTATCAAATTCCCCAGCTGACCTTGAATCAAGTCAATCCCAGACACTTGACAAAAGTTCACCTTCTCTGGGAGTACGCATTCCCCCTGTCACTTTCTTTTATAAAGTGGCGGGTCCACCAAAATCATTCTTTTGCTTCTAAAACAAAACATTCAAGACAACAGAAAGAGGCAAAAAGAAAAGTGTCACTTTTATTGATATTCAAGCATATGAAAGTGATACAAAACGCTCTCTTATACAATAAGATTGAGTGTTACAATTAAGGAGTACAAAGAAGTCCCTCTCTCTCTTAGAGGCCGTACTCACTCCTTGAAGCCGCATCTGATTCCAAATACATGATGTCCGGGAAAGTGCCCGACTGTGACGACAATTGGAGTCGGTTGCACCATGGCAACAACGCCAAACTCTGAAAGCGCCCTAGCTGACTAAGCTAAGAGCAATGGTGTTCTTGAGGTCCGGTGGCAGCAGAAAGTCCTGCAACCCTTCATTCATCACCATCCCTTTCCCCAGCAGGCCATCTAACGGAATGTCCTCGATGTCACTTCTGGAGTGGGAGAGGAAGAGGATCTTATCCGCCACCACAACCGCCGGACCCTCATCGCCGTCATGCATACCCTGACCATCTCTTGCCATCAGGCATGTTTGGTACAGGAGATCTGAAGAGACCTTGGCGAGGGTTGGGTCCTCGTCAGAGACATAATATATTCTCTCATAGGTGACGAGGACCATAATATATTCTCTCATAGGTGAACATTGAACAAGCTCGCCGGTTGAAGCATTCTTCCAGGGGACCAGCGAACCTGCAAAGAACAAATAAGAGAATCAGAAAATCTGGAACTTAGTATACTTTAACAAAAGAAAACTAAGTAACAGACGCGGCAGTCCTTAGAGACTTCAGACGCGGGTCAAAACTGTGCCATGCGCAGGATTCAAACGCGGCTTTATCTTACGTCTGCGCCTAAAAGCACAAGACGCGAAAAAGTGTAAACGCCGAAAATTGCCATCTCTCTGCTGGGTGAACAGGAGTTGCAAGATTCAGGTCGGAAACTTTGAATTCATCCAAGGCATTGGCTATAAAACGCGTCAAGACAATGGCTGTAAAACGCAATGAGCAACGCGCGCGTCAAGCGCCGTCAAGCGCCCGCGTTCAGAGGAGTTCAAATCAATGGCGCAAATTCCAGAAAAGGAATGCGCCAAGACTTCTTTCAGACGGTTACGCCAAGGTGCAGGCCTGGATGGGCTATAGATGTCATCAGGGTGACATACCAGCAGGGGCCTCTATCCAGAGCTGGCCTTTCCGCGTCCAAACGCAGGTGCACAAGATGATCCAAGAGGCTTTTCCTCCTGAAGAGACCAGACAGAAGCCTGAGAGCTTTGGGTCATCTTCATCCACAGAGTCACCATCACCCATGGAGACAGATCTCTGTCAGAAACTCTAAAGAAGGCGAGACTTCTCTCGGAGCAAAACAAATGAAAACAGTCTAAGTTGGATTGTTGAAGAGGGAGAGGGTGCACTCTATTTATAGGCAGTCCCTAATAACTGTCATTAATGGTGCATCAATCGGAACCGCCGCGCACGACCGTCAAAGCCCAATCAAGGACTGACGCGTGGAACGCTGCTTTGGAAACCGTCGAGAGCGCCGGTTTTTCAACCGCCAGCGTCGGTTTTGCATTTAAGGGCATTAACGCCCGAGCCCAATGAGGAGTCGACGCGTGGACAACTGCCTTGGGAAGCAACGGATGACCCGGAACCCCAATCGACAGTGAAGACTTGACGTTCAAAGATCTCCTAAAATCTTTTAAGTCAGATTGCACTAAACGCAGTTGGGAAAGCCGCGTCCCTTGAGCAGGCAAGGCTGCGTCTCTCGTGTCTGCTCGACCCGCGTCTTTCTTAGCAAGACAGATTCGCGTTATTCAGAACCGCGTTTCGCCTGGTGATTGACGCCGCGTCTCATTAAAAGGACTTAGCGAAATATCAGTTCCTATGAAATGATGACCGCGTTCCACCCTGTGATTAACGCTGCGTCTCATTCCTATGGACTGATGACCGCGTCTCACTATGTGGATCAATGCCGCGTCTCGTCGAGTAGACTCAGAGTCAACGCCGCGTTTTATTGAAAGAACTTGGTCTTACCTAAGTTCAGTATTCACAACCAGTGATCAGGAAGTTGGATTCACCCACAGCTAAACAAAGAAGGTGGAGCCAAAAACTTCACAAAAGCTTTTATTATATCAAAAAAATGGTAAAGTGGATACAAACACTCTTGATAAATAGAGTGTCCTTTTCTTTACAAAAAGAAAAAGAAAAGAAGGCTAAATGTCCTGGTTCGCCAAGGAACGGATTTGTTCCTTGAGGCGGTGAATCTCGTGTTGGCGCGTCCTTTCAGCTTCCATAATAACCCGGTCCCGCAGCTCCTCTTCAGATAAGAAATTTCTTGCGGCCAGCTGCGTTCGCAGAGATTCCACCCTGGAAAAATGTAGAGACAGACTCTCTTCAGCTCGCGCCTTAGCAGCTTGTTGCTCCTCAAGCTCCTCTTTAATGGTAACGAGCTTCTTCTCATTGAACGCAAGCACAGCTTCCGCCTTGGCAATGGTGTCCCGAGCCTTGGCAATGGTGTCACGAGCACTGATGATGACTTGCTCAGTGCTCTGCATGGTAAGCTCGGATTCCCTTGAATCGGCGGTTAGTCTTTGACATTCAGCCTGGGAATATTCGAGGCTGCGGGCCTCTGCAGCAATTTGTGCCTCCGCCTCCTGTCGCTCTTGTTCTTGAGCAGCTAGGAGCCTAGTCAAGGTGGCCTGGGCCTCATCAGAGGAGCCAGCATTTTCCAAAGACTCCAGCTCGTGCAGGTCATCTCCCAGTTGCTTCACCACCCGCAGACATGCCTCGGCAAGTGAGGGGCCTCCCGTTAATTCGATGTTCACGGCCATATTTTCGAGAAGCTTCTGGGCAAATTTGAAGGAGCTGCTCCCACGTAAGATGAGATCAATACATGATCCCATCGAAGCGAAGAATTGTTGCACCATCTGACGTGCCAGTTCCCCTATGTCTTCACCACCTGGGAAGCTTCCCGACCCCTTTTCTGTCACAGGATAGGGGATATAAGGCGGATCTTCTCGCACAAGAGTCGTGCTGGCCGTCGATACGGCAAGAGCAAGATTGGCCAATGGCGCTTCCGGAGGTGCTACCTCTGCAGGAACCTCCACGACCAATGATGGAGTAGTTAGCGCAACCTCCTCAGAAACCTCAATCGAGACCTGAGCTGTGTGGCCTTCTGGAAGGGTACCGACCGTCGGACTCTCTACCTGAGCCCCTCAGTCCTCTCTGCAAGTTATCGCGATGTTAGCCACAATGGTAGAAAAGCGAAACATTTAAAGCATCAGAGCTGCCTTACCAGGTTGGAGGTCCAGAGACGTCGAATCCTGCGGAGCGGAAGTCTCCTCGGCTTCAGCAGTAACCTCCTCGCCCGGCAGAGTGAGAGCCTCCTCAACCTCAGTGGTTGCTTCCCCTTCCGGCAAAATGGAAGGCTCCCCGATCTCAACAGTTGCCCCCTCTGAAGCCTCGATTCTCTCGGGCTGGGTCAACTCTTTCACCATCTCCTCGATACGCGAGGAGGTTGTAGCGTCGGCGTCTCCGGCTGGCCCTGCAGCATAAAAGAAGAATGTTAGAACATCCTCTTCAATATGCAAAGAGAAAATTAGACAGAAGATGGAAAGAATACCTTCAGTAGGGATAATCGCCAGCGATGGTGCAGTCGATGGCTCGCCCCCATATATTTCCTCCTCCGAGATGTGGAAGAATTTGCTCTGATCAGGAAGAGCGGGTTCATCGCCATAGTCGACCTCGTCTTCAAAGGCGCTTTCCCCCGATAACGAAGAAGACGACAGCTCAACGCGAGGAAGCTTCGCAACAGGAGCCTTGCCTCCGATCACCCCAGTGGTAGGACTAGGGTCAACTGCCCTAGGACTGGAAATGAAGACGCTAGGAGACCCCGGCTGCCGTGCCTCACCTCTCCCTTCATGAGCAGAAGGAAGCTCGGGCTGAGCTGAGAATCCCGGAATCTCAACATCCTCTTCACCCATTATGTCGACCTCAAGCCGCTCATCATCATCACCAGCGGTGAGTTCGTCAACAAGCTCCCCCTCCTCCACGGTCTTGCGGTGTGACCTAGGGGCACGGACTAGGGGGGGAAATCTTCATCTTCCGACGGTTCCTCAACCCTGACAAGGACGTCTTCAGGATGAGCCTCAACTCCAGTAGAGGTGCCTTCAGATTGAGAGACTTCGGCTGTTAAGTCCCTCCGAACCTTCTTTGGGACAGGCCCAGCAATAGAAGCAGAGTGTCGACGACGCTTGCTCACCGTCTGTTTAGACCTCCTTGCCCGCGGCTCCTCCCTCATTGCTGGTGGCTCAGCCCTTGTCGCTCGCGGCTCTGCCCTTGTCGGTAGCGGCTCCGCCCTCACTGCTTGTGGCTCCCTCCTCGATCGTCTCCTGACCTCCTTATGAGCCTTCAGATACTGGTCGATAAGCTTCGAATGTTTACCGGACTCTGACCTGGCCTCGAGATGTGCATTGATGCTCTCAAGGCATGAAGACTCCGGAACAAGGTCTGGTGTCTGGCTGGCTTGGAAGTACCAAGTGCAGAAGCTGAAGCTCGTGCGGCATTTGGGCGTCTCGATGGGTAGACGGAATGTTGCTCCCGTCCCTCCAGCCACACTGTAGTACCAGGCCCGAGCACCCTCGAACAGGTTCCCTTCGAAGGCGAGCCGAGCATTGGGGTTCCCGACATAGAGTTGATCGTAGCCGAACTGTCGGGCAAAACGGTTCGGCATGTATGGCTCGATGGTGCATGAAGTCCCTTGCCGGAACATCACATATCCCGGCCGGATGTTGATCAACCACCAGAAGACTCCCGCAGGCAGTTGTGTGAAGTTATCCCGACCAGCGATATCAGCGAACAACTCCCCGAAAGCCGCACCAGGAACGTCTGGAAAGCAGCGGTTGAGCTGGTAGTTCGTGGCGCAGGAAAGACACTTCCTAATATAATACAGGTAGGTGTCACGCCACTCCGAACGTTCCAGCCGCTGCACAAATGGGACATGACCCGTGCTCCCACGCGCCGCCGTCATCAAAGAAGGGCAATGCATCACGTACCAAGCCATGAGGTACGTGTAAGGCAGTTCAATCCGAGGGTTAGGGCGCTTCACCTTCGGATTCCCCTCTGAGTCGACATATGGCTTTCCATGGGAGTCAACAGTCTTCGGGGGCTCGCAGAAATTCTTGGCTAACGCCCGTAGCCCACTCTGAATACCGGCCGCCACGGCCGGAAGAAGAGCTATGGGGCTACCATGAGCCAGGAGCACCGCCGGGTACACCACGTCGGCAACAATAACTTCGTGTGGCAGCGTGGGCACCACACAACGCTTCAACCACAGCATCAAGAAGCCCGCCAACAGTGCTCGACTAGAGATGGAAGTCCGGGCTTGATGGTGAAAGCTTTCAAAAACCAGGTCAGGGTCGAAACCGTCCTCGTTCGACTCCGTGGTGTAGAAGCTGTTCGGAGCCTGGTCGATCCTGTCTTCAATTTCCCTATCGGAGCTGGGAGCCAGTCGGGTTATCGGGAGGTCTTTATTGTTAACGTTGTTGAACAGATAACTAGCCCAAGACAACTGCTTGACTCCTCCTGACCTCCAGGCAGTTATCTGGCCGCAGATGTGGAAGTGGCACATCACCTCCCAGTAGGTCTCATATATTGCGGGAAACTCTTTTTCAAAAAGTGGAGCTCCTTAGTGGTAGGGACATATTCCTCATAAGGAATGTCCCCTGACGCCAGCCCCGAGACCTCATGCAGCTCGTGCAGTGCCAGGCCCATCTCTCCAACCGGGGTGAAGAATGTCCCCGTCAGAGAGTCATATCGCTCCAGGACTCCGAAGAAATTATGAGAGCTTGGTGGGATACCCCACTGTACGGCCCTGACCGCCGGGTATAGTCCCACACACTCTAGCAGCTCTTTAAGATCGGTGAGGACAAAACCCACCATCCTGCCCCACCAAATATTCCCCGTAGAATGGATCCACCCATGCGCACGGAACTCAGTAGGATAGTCACCCTCCGCTTCCATAAACGAGTTAAGGAAGGTAGCGGCAAGCTGTGGTATCTCCCCGACCGGAACATCGGACTTGCGCGACGCAGGGAACAGGCCGACGGCTGACCTGTCATGACTATCATGGCGGTTTACCTTCTGGAAGCCAAAGTCACCAAGGGTGATTTCGGGGACACATTGGGAAATGTCCCATTCCATCTTCCGAGGGATGGACATGTGTTGGAAGTAGGACAACGGGAACATCCTCTCCATATCCGGAAGAAACAATCTTCCATCCTTTATCTGACGGAGCCATTTGTAAGTTCCTCCAGACACGCGACGGCCGTCATCATGAATGCGATCTCCGAAGAAGAAGGCAGGCTTCTCCAGCCTGACGCCATCATCCGTTTTGAATGCGGCATCGGTCATAAGCGCCCGAAAGGTTCTCCTGTCAACATTAGAGAGCCTCTCCCTGCGATCCGGCGACTGGTCAGCAGTCAATGGGACACTCATTCTTAGCACGAAGGTCAAGCCCTGGTCAGCACCACCTACATGTCCAAAGTGGCGCGTCTTGGCAAGTGAGCCAGAAACATGTCGCACTGCGAAAGAAAAGGACACTTAGTCAGATACTTCATTAAAAGCAAGGAAAAATGCTAAGTGTTCATGACCCAACGCAGAAGAGAAACTGGACGCAGGAATTATCAAAATTCGCGTCCAGACCTGCGAATCTGCGTCCAAACGCAGAAGAGAAACTGGACGCAGGAATTATCAAAATTCGCGTCCAGACCTGCGAATCTGCGTTCAAACGCAGAAAAGATACTGGACGCAGAAGTTATCAAAACCCGCGTCCAGACCTGCAAATCCGCGTCAAGTGGCACAGAACGCAAGGATCAAATCCGCGTTCTGCAAACCAAGACCGCGTCCAGATCCTTCACAGTTAGGAAATCTCTAAGTGAAGGACCCGAAGTGCAGAGTTCACTGGCGTTAGGTCATCAAACCCGCGCCTCGGTTATCAACTCAAAGACCGCGTCCGAGACTGCGTCTGAGAATCAAACCGGTTCATATTCTGTGTTAAGAGTTTTTTTTTTAGGGTTCTCTAAAACTTCCAGTAACGGTGAAGCTTAGCCAAAATGGCATCTTTACCTCGGAAAACATCCTGCACGGAGGAAGCGCCCCCTTGGGCCTCGGCAATGGTCGCCTTGGAGGACGACGCGGTCGGCTTGGCCTTGGGTGCCATTGGTGATCAGAGGTCAATGAAGAAGATGAGCAGTAATGGAGAAGAAGAACTCTCTTAAATCTCTGAGTAAGCGCGTTCGGAGAAGAAGACAAATCTCTCTAACTGTGGCCTTTTATAGGCACAAAGATTCGCGAAGATACGCGGCGTGTGGCCCGATAGACGCTGCAGCGAGTCGCCACGTGACGCGTGTAACCAGATCATTTCTGAACAGAGAAGATCCTGCGTCGTGACCCCGCCGCGAGTCATCATTCGACACGTGGAGCAGTTCATTTAATGAACCGGGAAATCCGCGCGCCTAACGGAGAAAACCTCTCCGGTTCCCCAGGCCAGCTGGCGGCGTAATCATGACATGGCACAGATTCGCGCCCAAAGAACGCGCCTCTCCGATGGACATGCCCCGTCAGCATCACCATAAATGCACCCAGAAAGTCGCGTTGTGTCCAGAAAATCGCGTCTGCATCCAAAAGACGCGTCTCTCTAAAATTCGCGTCCTCCCAAGCAGGCTAAACATCGCGTCTACCTCATGGAATATTAGTCGCGTTCCTATCACCAAAAAGACGCACCCCATGGAAGTCGCGTCTTTAGGCAGTCTCTGCTTTTCAAAAAAAAAACCTGCGTTCGGCTTCTGCAAATCAGTTCAACAGTACACTGGCACAAGCAGAAGGCCAACCACTCCTGGTCAAAAGCGCACTCGTGACAGACTAAAAGCGATCGGGGAGGTTTAGACTGTGTATCTAGACACTCAACACGATCAACTCTGATGGCTTCAAAGAGTTCAACAGTACACTCACAAAGACCAACTCCAGATAAGATCAAACCCGGAGCATTAATAGTCCAGTCATAAAGGCGAACGCGGCTAAAATCCAAAGTATTCCGAAATCCGTCCCATTTAATTGCGGAATATCGAAAACTTTGGAGGGGGTTCTGTAGGCTGTCTAAAAAACAGACAAGCCTTTAAAAGCAGAGATCCAAGCTCAAGACGCGTTGGCTCGATACCCCGCGTCTCAGCATCAGGACGCGTGGGCTCGACACCCGCGTCTCAGCATCAGGACGCGTTGGCTCGACGCCCGCGTCTCAGCATCAGGACGCGTTGGCTCGACACCGCGTCTCAGCATCAGGACGCGTTGGCTCGACCCCGCGTCTCAGATCAAGACGCGCTGGCTCAACGCCCGCGTCTCAGGATCAAGGCGCGCTGGCTTGACACCCGCGTCTTAGCATCAGGACGCGTTGGCTCGACGCCCGCGTCTCAGCATCAGGACGCGTTGGCTCGACGCCCGCGTCTCGGTTGCAACTACCCGAAATAAGGGGCCAGTCACCGCACATGTAGCGGGAAGTGGCCCCTCATTGTGGAGCATTTTCAGGGGGCACGTTCATCCCCAGGGACCTCTATAAATAGCCCTGTTGGCATCAACAGAGACAGACACACAGGGAGAGACGTACCTACATACAGGCATACGCATCCAACACGCGTAGAGAGAGACACGCACGATCACCGGACGAAGGCATCGTCAACAGAGAAGGAGAGAAGACTCTTCAGCAAGCTTACTGCGTACTAGCTGCTCTTTGCCTAGCTCCTCTTCTAGAGTTTTGGTAGACAGAGCCGAGTTACTCTCTCTACGACCGAAGAGAAGATCCCCGACGGTCCAAACAGTCATCCGGTCAACGGAGAACAAGATTCACTCTCCACCGCCACACGAAGAACCCAGCATTAAACAAAGGGGGGATTCAAGATTCAACATCCTCCCTCCCTTGTAACCGAAAAGAAAGGAAAGTCTGGTTGTAATTGTTTCAACTGATTCAAGGAAATATTTTACACCCTGATCTTTCTCACCTAAAATCTCCTTCCGGGCACCTACAACAAGCTCCACTTGTTCATGCATATACCATATGGCATACACATGCACACCATGCTCACACCCCACATTTTTATGCTAGAGTGTACACATGTACACTTATGCCGCAAAGGCCATCTTGCAAAATTTATTTTGATAGAATAAACCATTTAAATTTGCTAATAAAAATGTTTGAGTTTCTTATAATTTTAACCCCCATGGATCCAAAAAGAATATATGGGTACCAAAAATTCTCAACACTTGTGTTTGATGTAGGTGTGGGCTCTCACAAAATGTGAGAGTGTTGGTGCCTTGATGGTGGATGCGTTCGAACTAAAAGATCATATTTATGAATGCATAACTTTCAAAGATGTTTAGGTGGAATAACCACCATAGTTGGTGATCTAGAGATTGGTTCATTGATTTTGATAACTATCTCTAACTCTTTATTTTTGTTTACATGCTTTCATTGATGATTTTTAGCATGTCATGATTTTCATGTTTATTATATTAAATGTAATGCTTATTAGACTTGTGATATACATGTATAGTCTTTGAGACACACCATGTTCATATGAATTCATATTTTTATATTCTCTATTTAAGTTCAGCTATTATGTATATCTTAGTTCTAAAGCACTTGCATTTACCCTTGATCATATTTATTTATAATTTTGTGCTTCATATTTTGATTACATGTTTAAATGTAATTTTTATTAAAACTTCTGTTTATGCTTGTACAATTTGTGAGCATACTTGACTCTTATGTTTGGGTGCCTTCATGCTCATGCATACTCATTAGATGTATTTGTATAATTTAGTTTTGATGATACTTGCATTTACACCTGTATTCCCTATTTTTGTACGTTTTTATGTTTGGCTTCAAGTATATGTTAATTTTGTTCAAAACTATAGATATACATTTCTATTCAAGAGTCACTTGATTTACATGCCATGTATTCCATTATGGTCTCTTTTCATGTTTAGATATGTATGTATACTTTAGTTTTGACAAAACATACATATACAATGAAGTTTATTTAGTTTTAATAAAAAATTTAGTTTTGATGATTTTCATGTTTATGAAAAGAATTTTCATTTATTGAGCTTCATTGTCTTATCTCCATGATTTTGCTTATTACATGATTCTTGTGCACTCACATTTTATGTTTACTCATGATTTAGTTTTCATGAGTATTTATGAGCTTTATAGTTTTTGAGTATCAACTCTTGTGTAATATACATGTTTTATGGGATACATAATTTAGTTTCATATTTTGAAGAATCTTTAATTAGTTTTCAAAATTATCTTTAAACTAGTCTTTATTTTCAATTGGTAGAGTTTTTATTTATGCTAAAATGATCTTCAAATCTTATTTTGAAACCCTAACCATCTAAGGGCGGTTGGTTAGGTGACTATGCCTTGTGTGCCTCAATGACTATTTCTTTTATCATGAAAGGGTGGATTGATATGAGTTATATACATGATCTTCATGTTATTTCATATTTTTGTATACTCATATGTGTTTTCTTATATGTGTATGCTTCAAATTTCAAATGATATTTCCATTTTCATACATACATATATATGATTTTTATTGTGCTTATTTTACAATGTCCATACATATTTTATAGCAAAAATTTTTATGCTTAGTTTGATTTAATTCTAAATGTTAATTGATATTCTATACAAGCTTATGCATTGATTTCAATTGGTATTTTTTTGGTATCAAAATGTACTTCATGTTTCACCTTCAATTGGTATCAAAATCTACTATTAGTATCTTAATAATTTTGTTTATCTACTAGTGGTACCAACTTTTGTTTTGTCAACTACTATTTGATCTCATTTAGTATCTAAATCTATTTTGTTGATTACAAGAAAATTCAAAATTCATTTTAAGTGGTATCAAAATTGTTTCAAAATTTGTTTGATATGTCTTGCCTATATGCAAGGAGAGCTTAACATCTTCTCTATATATAGATTCATATTGAGTGTATTTTACATATTGAGGAACTTGACCTCTCTTCTTTATATGATACACGTGTGTAGGGAGAGCTTAACATCTCCGTCTATATATTATATATTATGCTTATGTGGGTTAGGGTTTAGTCATCCCTTCTCCATGTAATGCATGTATGCAGGGGGAGTTAACTTAACGTCACTCCTCTTCATGAATGTATATCGCATACACATTTCTATTGTTTGTTTGTCTTCACCCCTTTGTTGATGAATTGACAAAAATGAGGAGAAGAATTCAAAGAGTTTATATATGCATGTTTTATATTATTGTTTATGTATATATATATATTTATTTGTTTATAAGCTTTTATTGAATATCTATTTATTTATTGCTATGCTGAGTTAAGGGGAGCTTCTATAAAGTTTATCTTTAATCCATGCATATATAACTCCATGAGTTTTGTCGTCATCAGAAAAGTTGAGATTATTGGCCCAAAGGCCCATCACTCTAGTTTTGATGATGATTAACTCATGTAGCTATAGTCTAAATGATCTTGTATTTAATAAGTTTCAGATTCTCTATCAAGATCTTAGTCGGTATTTAGTTTCAACAAAAGTTTCGAAGTCAAGTTTTGAAGCTAGCATGTATTAATTCAAGAGCTTGCGCATCAAGATCGCATTAAGTACTCAAGAGGAGTCTAGCTCATGGATCAAGGTTTGGACCAAGTCAAGATGGAGAAGAAGATTTTAAAGAGAAGATTTTCAAGACTTGAGTCTTTGTTTGTGAGTTTAAGATTTTGTGTTTTAGAGAAAATGTAAAAGATGAATTAGTTGTGGATTACTCAAGCTCATATACACACACAAATATTTCAAAATATTTCATGATTAAACAGTTCTGTTTTTAGAAAATACATGTTTTAGTTTTGAGTTTCAAAGAATATATTTATTGGTTTCATGATTAGATTTCACCAAAACAAGTTTACATGGTTTATATATGTATTGGATTTCATCCATACACATTGATGGTTCAAATGTTTAGAAAAACTTATTTTGATATTTCTATATCATGTGTTTAAGTTTTGTATTTATCAAAACTTTGTTTAGAGCTTATTATCAAAAGCATAAATATTTCATCTTATATGTGTAATGGATTATATCCATACATACTATACTTCAAATGAGTTTTAATATCTTACTTTTGTACTTGAACAAGTTTTGAAAAAATCCAATTTTCATTTTAAAAGTTTGATTTTGAAAAATACGGGCTTTTGTTTAAGACTAAATTTCTATGTCGCAAAAATAGTTCAAATTGTTTGTAATAAGTGTTGATTTTTGATCACACATATTTGTAATTCAAAGTATTTTAATGAACTTATTTTTATGGATTTTTATGGGATTTAAATAAAATTTTAGGGTTTTATAAATTAGAGTTTCATCCCTTAAAAACCCTGACCTGGGCTTGTGGCGGTCGACCGACCGGTCGACCGAACCAGAGGTTGGTCGACCAAGCGGTCGACCGATGTGCACAAAATGTGCACAAAGCCCTGGCTTGAGGGCTGGTCGACCGAGCGGTCGACCGGCCAGAGAGCAGTGCTCTCTGGTTCTTACCTTAGTCGACTGAGCGGTCGACCGACCGGTCAAGACCGAATGCGGTCGACCGGGCGGTCAACCAGCAACCCCAACAGTCTGAAAAATGACCGTTGGTCGGTGACCGACCGGTCGACCGACAAGCCATCTGGCCCCCAACGGCTAGTTTTCTGCAACATATAAATTGGGGGTGTTTTAGGCCAATTTTGGTCAAGATTTTTGGGAGCATTTTCTAAAGCTATTTTCTTATCTTCCACAGAAGTTTTTTAACAAGATTTTAGAGCTTCATTTCCAAATCAAAAGGAGTTTTTCAAGAGTGAATCTCTTGACTTTATCAAAAGCTTTCTTGAGTTTTTCACCTCCAAATTTATCCTAGTTTTCTCACACAAACTTGAGCTTTCCATTACTATATTTATTCTCTAGGGATCATTTATTATGAGAGTGTTTTTTGGTGATCCAGAAAAGAAGATCACCAAGTGTTCTACCCCTTGTATTAGGAATTTGTAGAGGTGCGGCCTCAACATGCTATTGTGCTTGCGTGTGTTGTTCTTGCGGGAACAGGTGAGGGACTTACAGGTCTAAGAGTTCTTGAGGGAGCTCGTTATAGGTGTTGCGGTACCAAGTGATCTTGCAGGATCGATTTTAGTGGAAATCCTTCATGGTGTTGAAGGCGGGGACGTAGAGAAAGTGTGCTCGAATCTCGAAACAATTCTCCTGTGTTTGTGATTGCTTTTCTCTCTCTAACTTGTATTATATATCTTGCATGCTTTTATTGTTCATTTCTTATATGCTTGATATTCTCTTGTGCTAAATTGATATATATATATATATATATATATATATATATATATATTCGGGTTGTTTGTTTGCTCACACTTGTATTTAACCAAGAGAGGCATAGTGGCACTCAACTCTTAATCTAGAGGAATCTTGAGAAGATAGTTCAGAGCCCTTCACCGGAAATTCGGCTACACTCTTTGGTTATACGTTGTGTGTTTGCATAATAGTTTTTAGTTTACATGATTAGTTTTAATTCTCTATTAGTGTTGCATTAGATTAGCTTATCACCTAGTCATCCCCTCTAGGTGACTTACATTTTAGATGTGTACATAATTTATAAAATAATAAATTTATTTATATGCTTAAATAATTTATTAATTATGAATAAATTGCTAATGACAAATCTCTGAAATTTTTTTAATGCTCATATAGCATCATTGAGGGTGGACAAAAAAAATTAGATAATAGTGGACATAAATATAATATCTTTGCAAAAAGATTATCTCTGCAAAAAAAATTATCAATGCCAAAAAAATTTATCTACCTTGAGGTGGACATAATTTAGATAAGAGTGAACAAAAAGAACACATCCAAGCCAACCCACATGGCTAGCGCGTGACAAGCATTAAATGCTCCTTACGCGGGCCGCTCAAATCAACTCAGACATGACATCTAATCAAGAGTAATATAGGCAATATATGACTTTTTGGTGGAGATAAGGGCTTTTTCACTTTAAATCTTAGTTAATGGGCTTATTCACATGATTTTAAACTTCAGGGATTTTCCCACATGGCTGACTTTCACAGAGATTGAAAGACAATTTTCCCAAAAAAAAGAATAAACAAAACGAAAAAGAATGAGAAAATACTTTGGAAGTTTGAAGAGCCAAGTTGGGACTCATTCAATATTTTTCAACTAATCTTTAAAAACTGAAAATGAATTCTTGTGCTCTAGACTTCTCTTTCATGGGAGCGGATATTTGCACCCCAGAGAATGATGAAGACACTTCAAAATTTTCCAAAATTTTTGCAATGTGCCATTATTTTTTTGACAATTTCACCCTTGGTGAAAAGTCCAAAACACACCTTTCTTCTTCCTCCTCATTCCTCCCTCCTTCCCCTCCCCCTCTCATCCCCCCCACGGTGGCCTCCGCCTCTTCCGCTTCCCCTCCTCCTCCCACTCTTCGACCTCCCCCTTCCCCTTTCCTCCCCTCCCCCCGATCTCCCCCGGCCTCCGCCACCCAACCCCCTCCCCCCGATCTCCCCCGGCCTCCGCCACCCAACCCCCTCCCCCCGATCTCCCCCGGCCTCCGCCACCCAACCCCCTCCCCCCGCCGACCTTCCCCCCAATATCCCCAGAGTTGTTCGGCCAGATTCTGGCCGAACAAACTGTTGAAACTGAATTAATATGCTCGATACCAATTATTGTGTGCATAACTCAGGACACCATACTTACTATGATGCCAATAGTTGGAGATACAAGATTCTCACTGACGACCTCAAGCACGCCATGAGATCGATCATCTCGAATACGTAAGATGAATATTATGATATAAGAAGAAAAACACACAAGTTAACGTGGTTCGGCTCAAACTAGGCCTACGTCCATGGGGAGAGAACTTAAGAGAGCTTTATTAATAAAACTTGATACAAAGAGATTTAACCTTCCTTTTGATGACACAAGAGTTATTCATCTTCCCTTAGAATCTACGCCTAGATTATAAGAGTATACCTTCTCTCTATGCATTTTCACCTTACTCCCCTCTTTTTTGATATTTTAGGGCCTTCTTGCCTTTTTAGGGCTTTACATTGTTGTTCACCACAAACTTTCTTCTGCTTCTGCTCCACCTAAATCCTAGATTACAACTTTATATTTATAAAATTTTATAATACAACTCCTATTTGGGATATGAGATGATCTTGGCTATTGGATGCTTGAAGAATCTTGATCAATCCTATTAGGAATTGATCTCCTTGATCTAGAATGATTCTAAACCCTTTAATCTTTAGAAATAAATCTTCATTGAATAGGAATTGAATCCTATTCATACTTCTCCTAAAAGGAACTTGCAATCGTCCGAAAAGAAAACTGCGCCTTCACCTTGATTTGCTTCTTCTGCTCAAGTCATTATTTTCTCCAACTCAATAGGATTTTCTTGGACAATCATCTCCTCTTGAAAAACAAGACAAAATCCTAACAATCTCTACCTTGACTTAATATTCAAGCCTTTAGCAAAACAACTTGAGATTTTAGATTGCTACCTTAAGTTTTTTCTTGATTGTAACCATGTCGTGATGCCTTTAACCTTGCCCCCTCTCCCTGGGGCTTTTGGCGGATTCACTATTATGCTTTGGGTCATCTCGAACCTCACCTAAATGCACCCTTTGTATAGTCGTCCTGCAACTCTTAGACTCATTGCAGTTTTCCTTAAAACTTCTCCTCGAAGTGAGCTCCCTTCAAGCTTTTCATTGAAACTTCCTGTCTTAGTTTTTTTTCCCTTAGCTTACATTGAATCACCGTCGCCACCAGCTAATTCCACTTTGTGACACCTTCTCGGTCATGGGGCCCTGCGGTCTTGAGGCAATTCGCCTCTAATTCTGCCGTGGACTTACCAACTTTACACGAACATTTTCAAGAACTTGTCGTGCCATGGTCTTCCACCGATCACTTGGTGATGGTCCACCTTCCATTGATATTTTAACCTTAAGACTTGTCGTTTTCATATAACTGTCATGGTCTTACCGAGCCTTCCCGCCATACATTGCCATTCCTTTCATCAATCAGAGCTGCCATCCATCATTGCATTGATGTTTGCCAGATCTATTACCCTGCTATTGATGATCTTCAAACCTGATAGATCCACCAATGTCTGCAATAATCTCCCCATGTCATGACTAATCCATTGTAACTTTGACCGTGATCTCCGTCATATTCTTTACGAACTGTACTGCACCAAATCTTAGAATCTCCTCGATCTACCCTACCAATGCATCCAGAATGCTGAAAAATATAAGGTTCAATACCTGGATCATCTGAATCCGACTACGATTGCACGATCTACCTTCCAATCAATCTCGTCTGTTGATCATCTTCATCACCCTCCGCTATTTTTTTCTTTGACTTGATGCCATAGCGAGCCTCCATGGGATGTCTTGTGCGATGCCTCCATGAGCTCGTCGAGCTCGTTTTGCCGTCCGCCATTGGCGATGATCCGATCATCGCCTCCGCATCTATCATGTTCAGATCTGAACATCATTGAGCTTTGACGACTCCACCTTGATCAATATACTCCAAAAGTTATTGATTTTTACCTTAGAACAAATCTGAACTTTTTTTATTGTCTTCTTTATCTTGATGTCTCCGCCGAACTCTATAGACTTGACATCTTCTGCTTTATCTAAAGCACTCGAGCCTTGATCGAACACCATCGGCTCTGATACCATTTGTTGTGAACGAATTGATATGCTCGATACCAATTATTGTGCTCATAACCCGGGATGACATACTTACTATGATACTAATAGTTGGAAGATACGAGATCCCCACCGACGACCTCAAGCACGCCATGCGATTGATTACCTCGAGCACACAAGATGAATATTAAAAAATATAAGAAGAAGAACACATAATTTAACGTGGTTCGGCCCAAACTTGGCCTACGTTCACGGGTAGAAAACTTGAGAGAGTTTTATTAATGAACTTGATACAAAGAGAACTTACCTTCCTCTTGATGACACAAAAGTATTCACCTTCCCCTCGAATCTATACCTAGATTACAAGAGGTATTCTCTCTATATACTTTCACCTTGCTCTTCTCTTTCTTGGCTTTTTAGGACCTTCTTGGCTTTTTATGGCCTTACATTGTTGTTCGCCACAATTTTCTTCTGCTCTTCTTCTCCTCTAAATCCTAATTTACAACCCTTTATTTATGGAATTTTACAATACAACTTCTATTTGGACTATGAGATGATCTTGACCAATGGATGCTTGAAGAATCTTGATCAGTCTTATTAGGAGTTGATCTCCTTGATCTAGAAAGATTCTAAATTCTTTAATCTTTAAAAACAAATCTTCATTGAATAGGAATTGAATCCTATTCATACTCAAGGAAACTCGCAATCGCCTGAAAAGGAAACTGGCAATCGCCTGGAAAGGAAACTGCTCCACCTTGATTTACTTCTTCTGCTTCAAGCCATCGTCTTTTTCAACTCAATTAGATTTTCTTGACCCATCATCTCCTCGTGAAAAATAAAAATAAAAAATTCCTAACACAAACTAGAGCCTGTTTGGCCAGATCTAACCGAACAGACTTGATCTGTTAGGCCGCATTCCAGGGAGGGGAGGAGTAGGGGGAACGGGGGAGGCCTGGGAGGCGGAGGTCGTCAGGGGGAGGAGGAGCGGGAGGGGAGGAAGAAGAGGGGCTTCTGGCTAATTTTTTATTTTGAGTAGGGTGCCTTTATCACAAAATGGGGTGCCTTAATCCTGAGCGGCCTTCATCATTCTTCGAGGTGGAAATATCCGCTCCCCTCTTTCATACCCTGAATGAATGGTCACTGCATCTCAGCACAATACAAGGAAAATCCAAGAGCACAATGAGAAAATAATACAACGTGCCTTCGAGAACAGAGACAAACGGCCTACAATCCAACCACTAACATTCATCTCCTTTCCAAAAGTGAGGGAAGTGAACTTCTAATGACCAATAAAATAACCGGATCTCAAACGTACATCCCCGTGGATTTCCTTGCAGTCACGAACCCCAATGCACACCAAGATGTCTCATCCTAGTAATGGCCAAGTGCCACCTGCCAATTTGTACTCACAAAATCTACACTTGCAAACGTGGTCTCTTCACTGCCCACCACTCCCCCACTCCCCCTATCCACTGCCCTATGATAAACCTCAGCAAAGTTTTGCTCTCTTTGTTTATCAGAGCAACACACACTCACTCTCCTTCTAGCTCTTCAAGCAAGTAGAGAACTAAGAAGGCCATGGCTCAGTCTACATTCATGTCTGGCCTTGGTTGCAGCCATCTCTTGGACTCCAAGAGAGAGCCATTGCTCCTGTCTCAAATTCGCGGCTTCGCCCTGCCCCGTTCTCTCGTCTCGTCCTTTCGCCGCCCGCTCGGCAAAACTTACCTTCTTCTTACTCTTCTCCTTATGCCCCAACTCTTGCTCTGTTCAAGTCCAAAGCCAAGGCCGCTCCCAAAAAGGTATATACATGTTTACATATTTTATGGCCTTACATAATATTCTTGTATTTGGTTGCATATACAAGCTTAGTCATTTTCTAGTACAGGTTGAGAACCCGAAGCCGAAGGTTGAAGACGGTATCTTCGGCACATCAGGAGGGATTGGTTTCACGAAGGAGAACGAGCTGTTTGTGGGTCGGGTCGCCATGATTGGATTCGCGGTGTGTGAATTTTTGTAGTTTTAATTGACTGAAACATATACATGTATTGTTCTTTATGTTAGTCTACTATATCTTTTAAAGTTCGAGGGAAAAAAATCAAGACAGAAAGTATACTATTTAAGGCATTTTATTGCAATTTTGGGAGGTGCAGGTCTATAAGCAAACCACATTAATTATTATCATGTATTTGAGTTGTTTTCATTAGATCCATATAAAGCTGAGAATTTTAGGATTTCTGGTGTGCTTATTGGGGTACTAATTTCAGTTCTAACACTTGAAGAAAGAACTGGAAGGCTTTTAATGTCACATCTATATATCTTAGCTTTCATATCTACGCCAAAATCTTCTACATGTCAAGAGAAAATTTCTTCCAAAAAGAAAAAAAGATTGTGTTAATTGAATTAGCAATATACCTTGCATAATTTTTTTAGAATCTTGCCATGTACAATTTTACACTTTTAAGCACTAGTCTTACATTAAAATGTTCTTTTTAACCTAACTCAGATTAGATTTGTACTTAATCAGACATCAGAGAATGTAAACTGTGATAATATTCAGTTGTACTGTTTCTCTTAGTTCTAACACTCGAAAATGATCAATTTTTGAAGGCATCTCTACTGGGAGAAGGAATCACTGGTAAAGGAATTCTAGCACAACTAAATCTAGAAACTGGAATACCTATCTACGAAGCCGAGCCACTCCTCCTCTTCTTCATCCTCTTCACTCTCCTTGGAGCGATCGGAGCTCTTGGCGACCGTGGAAAGTTCGTTGATGAGGCCACCGGGCTCGAGAAGGCTGTCATCCCCCCAGGGAAAAGCTTTCGGTCTGCTTTAGGACTGAAAGAAGGAGGTACGCAGTCACACTTGAAAATATCTAATCACTACAACAAAAATGAACATTAGCGATTAATTCTAATGTGACAGTTATCATCACTCTACATAAAAACTGCTGTGTTTATGTTTTGGTTTTGGTTTGCGCTTGAAGGCCCTCTCTTTGGATTCACAAAGGCGAATGAGCTCTTCGTGGGGAGATTAGCGCAGCTGGGGATCGCGTTCTCTCTGATTGGAGAAATCATCACAGGGAAGGGAGCTCTCGCGCAACTGAACATTGAGACCGGAGTGCCCATCAATGAGCTTGAGCCCTTGATCCTCTTCAACGTCGTGTTCTTCTTCTTCGCAGCATTGACCCCGGGACCGGGAAGTTTGTTACTGATGAAGAAGAGGGATGAAGGAAGCTTAGTTTTGGATTGTGGCCTCTGCTGTTTGTGTTGAAAACAGAGTTGGACTGTTTAAATGTGCAAGTAATTTTGAGTAATAGGTCCCTTTTGTAGCATGCGAGCATTTATGTTGCAATAGATCCATGCATTGGAGCCTTGGCTTCAAATATCAGTAAAGGAAATTTAAGTTGTACTTTCTATGAAATGGCTGCTCAATTTGGGAGTTTCATTTCCTACTCGCTAGGGGGCTCTTTTCATTTTTTTATTATAATTTTCTTCACTACAACCTCGTTCATTTCAGTATAAATTGATTCATTCCAATCATCATTTCTTTATATTTTCATTTCCTCTTTCACCCTTCCCCATCGCCCGACATTGCTCTCCCCTTAACTCTAACCCTGACACAGAGTAATTCGTGGGTTTACCTGTGCGGTCAGGTCATCATTCCTGAACAATTTTTTTGAGATCAACCTTTTACAGATCTCATTTGTTTGTATTCGCGATGAGTTTTATTTGTATTTGTGATCGACGTGTTCTTTTAAATCTGGAAACTATTGGACATGAATCAGTTGTCAAAGAATTTTGGAGGGGGGGGGTCTGTTGATGATGGCGATGCTGATATGAGGGTTGTGACTCATGATCATAGTCCTCTGTAAGGAGTATGACTACTGTTCAGATCTATGTCTTTAGACATACAAATTCTCGATCCGATCATTTCGTCATGATCTAACACTTAAAAAATCCTCAAACATCATTTTTTTGTTAGATTTCAAATATTTTATACCGTTAAATTAACCAACTCACTATTTCGGCAGTTCATTTTCCTACTTGATGGATGTGTAAAAAGTATTCAAAATAAATGATTTTAGTTTTATATTACTTGAAATAATGTAGATAAGCTTTAACAGAGTGGTTCTCGAATTCAGATGTCATAGGGTTGAATTTTGAGTAGGAAGGATTTAGCATCGAATTCTTCTGAAATGATCAAGACTATCTCTATCTCTCTCTGTCTCTGTATATATGTACATGCGGAAGGATTCGAGCCCGAATCCCTCTCATTCAAACTCAATCTCACGACATTCAAATACAAGGATTTGAATCCCCAAACGCGCGACTCCTCAAGTTGAGTCCTCTGAAGACCAACTTACCAAGCGTCGAGACGAAGCTTCTACGTCTCGTCCAACGCAAGAAGCACGCGCCCACAGGCGTGGGGCCCAGCAGTCCATCCTCTCTCAAGTGTCTCTGCCCAGACGCACCAGGCAGCAACGTGAGATTCGCGTTTCATCTCAGCAGAGACGCCAGACGCGCGTTACACAGCCGCGTCGCGAGAACTGCGTCCCCGATGCCCGCGTCCAGGCTGTACAGCACATGGATGCCTCCCGTCTTCGACGTTGCGAGGCTAATCCTTTCAATCCCCCTACCATGGATTTGAGGGATTACTTGATAAAGAAAAGAAGTGCCAATCAGGTCACTTCGGCATGCTGCTGCCAACGGCTTATCTCCATACTTTCTGGATGCCATTGCGAATCAGGCGTGAACCAGCAGTCTTTGATCAGACAGCTGACCCTGATTCCCCCGTCAGCTAAAAGAAGACGCTCCCACAGAAGGAGAACCTTCTCTGACGTTGAGTACCCGGAGCTCACTGCGAATATGACAAGCAGGAGCAAGGGAAAACAACCAGCAGTCAGCTCAGATGAGTCTGACTCCGAACCAGAAGGGGGTGTACCGACACACTCGCACCCGGACTGGGGCCATTCCCCCGGTTGACTATAATGCCTTAGCCCATGGCATTAAAGTGAACGATTCCCACTCCGCCGTAGTGGAATCAGGGGCTTCAAACTCCTCCGTTGAGAAGGAGACCTCTGCCTACATGACAGGCACTCCTGATGAGACAGCTAGACGTCTGGAACAGATCCAAAAGAGACAAATGGAGATGATTGTGTCTCAACAGGAATCTATCGACGCTATCAAGCTGGCGCTTGCACAGCTGCTCGAAGACAGGAGGAGATCTCCTCCTAGGAGGCAAAGGGTAAAGGGAGAAAGGGAGGAAACTCATCTTTCGAACCTTCTGAAGAGAGACAGCAATCTACTTCGGATTCGTCCAAACCCTCGTCGCAAATAAAAAGCGACCAAGACCAGGAGAAGACTCATGCTAAGAGGATGAGTCAATTGGAACGACGCCTCGAGGCCCTTGCCAATCGCAAAGACCTCCAAGAAGTAGGAGTGGTCCGGCCCTATCCGGCTGAGTGGGACTTGGTTCCATACCCTCCTAAGTTCAAGGCTCCAACCCTCCAAGCATTCGACGGGAAGAGGTCACCCAATCAGCACATCTACTACTTCAAATCCCAAAGGAATGTAGTAGACAATGATGCTATTCTGGCGCGTCTGTTCATCGGCACCCTGAAAGGGTTGGCCTTTGAATGGTTTATGAAGCTCCCAGAAGGTTCTATCAAGAACTGGGTGATCTAGAGAAGCTGTTCTTAACACGCTTCTTCGAAGATGACTCCGAAGTCACGATGCCCACCCTTTTGGCTACCAAACAGCGGAAAGGGGAGTCCGTCAAATCTTTCGTAGAAAGATTTCGGAACATGGCACTCCGATGTCCAAGCGGTATGACCCAGGCCACCCTGGTGGAAACATGCCGCCACAATCTCCAAACCTCACTCCTTGCTCAAATAGGAGTTGCTGAAAGCCGCACCTGGAAGCAATTGGTTCAACAAGGTGAACAGGCTGAGGAGATTGTCGCCCGCGTCAGAGCGGAGGAAGGTAAGCCTAGACCGGAAAGGTCGACCAGGCGTGCGCCAGACACATCCCTCCAAACAAAGCGAAGGATAATTTGGCAACGGAGACCAAATCTCCCGCCAAACCTCAATCAGGCCGGGCGAGTGGCTCTTCAAGTCAGCCTCGCGCCAACAAACAATATTCCTTCAAGGAGGAACATGTCGATTCACTCTTTAAACTACTCAACAAGAGCAACCGACTGAAGCTCCCTGAAGCTAGGCGCCCAGAGGAAGTCGGCAAAACCGACAACCCCAACTACTGCATGTATCACAGGATGTTGGGACATCCTACCAAAAGCTGCTACGTCTTCAAGGATGTCCTTCAAGCTCTGATTGATGCGGAAGTGTTAAAGCTCCGACCAGAGCAGAAGAAGGTGACGGCCAATGTGACGTCAGCTCTCCAGTTCGGAAGACAACCCCCAACGCCTGCGGGGGTGGTCCCTATTCCAAGAGGAGAACTGAGAATAGTCAACACAGACCCTCACCAGCAGCAAGAGAAAGGCTTGGTACCCGTCCCTACGCCTCAAGGGGAAATCATGTGGGTCCACCCTGACCTTGTCGATGCACGGCAATGGACTACTGTGACCAACAGGAAATCCAAAGGCAAGGCAAAAGCCTCATCTTGCAACGTGGTATGCGCCTCTTCCCGAGAAGCGGAGACTGATGTCCCTTCACTGACCGACTCAGAGGAGGAAACGATAGTCTTGGCTGCAGAGCCCAACCAACCAATGGCGGGAACCCGTTCAGGACAGGTGTACTTGAAACAGTACGGCAAGACGGCAGTAGCCCCTCCACAACCAACTGCGGAGCCAGTCAGGCCCTCCACAAAGCCACCTGTGGAGAAGCAAAAGGAGACTCGATTTTCTCGAGCCCTTCAAAAGGGCATTGTGGAAGGATCTATGGCACCTTACCGCTTTGATGTCCTGGCTCAGTTGGCCAACATTCCGGCACGCATTACCTTGTATGAACTTCTTAGACTATCAAAGTCTACCAGAGAAGCTCTGCAAGAAGCTCTGGCGAATGCTGAGGTCTTTATGACCCAGGTGCCGAAGGAGGAAGATGTAGAGGATTGCCTCCATACCTCCCCAAAGGCCCCCTGCATCACCTTCACGGCAGATGATATGCAGGTTAAGGGGAAGCATGATCGACCCCTGTACTTCACAGGGTATATTGGATCATCTGAGGTAAACCGCATCCAGGTAGATCCAGGGTTCGCATTGAGCATCATGCCTCGCCGAGTCATGCAACATCTCAGCATTCCTACCCATCGTTTGAGCCCTACCCAGACGACTATCTATGGGTTCAATGCCAACGGCACCCGTCCGATGGGGAAGATCAAGCTCAAGTGTCAGATTGGGAGCCTCAAGTCGGAGGTGACGTGCTACGTCATCGATGCTGACACTTCCTACAATCTGCTGCTGGGACGACCATGGATCCACCGCAACTCCATCGTTCCCTCACTCTTCACCAAGTCATGAAATACATTGACGCGAGTGGAAAGATTCAAACGTTGATTGCCGAAAGGTATCCGTTTAAGGGGGTCGAAAATTATTTCACGGACTCCCTCCTATATCAGGATCCGGTGGATGAAACCCCGCAACTGGAGGTGCCAGACTCTGGTAATGAGGCTGACACTGAGCCTGAGCAAGAAGAGTGCCTGTGGAAGTTGGAACCACTTGTAAAGAGCACTAATAAGCTCGATGTTGATAATACCACCGACGATGCAGGCGGTTGGTATATTAATGAGAATTTAGACTTTGAGTATTTTTCTGCGTGTGCATCCAATTCAATACCGTCGGATACTAGTACCGACGTAGACGATGACATCTGGTCGGCAATGGATGCTTTGACATCATTGCATGTACCAGTAAAATCATCTTTCGGGACATACCAGGACAATGGTAATGCGCAAGAATCTATATTCATGGTTCCAGCCAGACGGAAAGGCCAAAAATCAATTCTCTTTGGGCGAATCTCATCTGAGCCAACGCCCCGCGAAGAATCGGAAAGTGAGGAGGAATCCCCTCAGCTCAGTCATTATGAACCAAAAGCGCTCAAAATGATGAAGTGCATGGGGTACGATCTAACCAACAGACCCGGGTTGAACTTCGGCAGAGGAAGGAGAACGCTACTCCGATCCTTTGTGCCGAAAGGAAAGGCCCCCGATTATTATCATCGGACGCGCCGGGGTTGGGCTACGTATCAACTCCGATCCCATCAGCCTCCGATTCTCAAGAATCGTCGAGCAACGATTACTCTTCAGACACATCATCTTGGGAGTCAGATGTCAGTGTCGGCAACATCTTCAAGGAACTTTCAGTGAACATGGTTTCAACAAGCCACCTGGAAGACGGAGATGAAGAAATGATCCAATCTAATACAGACCCTTGGATCAAACATTTAAATGCTCTTTGGGATACCCGCTTTGAACAACGTGAGCCACCCACAGAAGACAAGGTTGTTCAGATCAACCTAGGAGATGAGGCCAACCCTAAGCCCATCTTCATAAGTGACGGCCTGTCACCTTCAGAGAAGAAGGGTCTAATATCTCTTGTACAGGAGTATATAGACGTCTTCGCCTGGAATTATGAAGACAGCCAGGACTTGATCCGCAAATGGCCATGCACCGCCTCAACATCAATCCGAACGTAAAGCCTGTCAAACAACAGCAGCGACGGTTTCGCCCAGAAATAATGGAGGCAATTCAATCAGAAGTCAGAAAACTTATTGATTCTGGCTTCATAGGGAAGAACAACATCCCGACTGGGTAGCCAACATCGTCCCCGTCTCCAAGAAGAACGGGAAGATCCGGATCTGCATCGACTTCCGCGACCTAAACGAGGCCTGCCCCAAGGACGAATTCCCATTGCCGATCACAGATGTCATGATTGACAACACTTGTGGATTCGAACGAATGTCCTTCATGGATGGATTCTCAGGATACAATCAAATTAAGATGTATCCTGATGACGAAAAGCATACCTCCTTCAGAACACCTCTAGGAGTGTATTGCTACACCGTCATGCCCTTCGGACTGAAGAATGCAGGGGCAACATATCAAAGGGCTATGAATGCCATTTTCCATCAGCAAATACGCAAAACGGTGGAATGTTATGTTGATGACATCGCGGTAAAAAGCCGCACTAAAGGTGATCACTTAGCGGACCTGAAGGTGGTCTTCGACATCATGCGGGCTCATCAATTGAAGATGAATCCCACCAAGTCCTTCTTGGGGGTAGCCAGTGGCAAATTCCTAGGATTGTTGTGACTTCCACAGGAATCCATTTGGACCCGGAAAAGATCCGCGCTATCCAGGAGATGCAACCCCCGAAAAGCCTCAAAGAGCTCAGGGGATTACAAGGACGATTGGCGTACATCCGCAGGTTCATCTCAAACCTTTTCGGAAGATGCCAACCCTTCGCTAAGCTGATGAAGAAGGGTGTCTCATTCATTTGGGATGACGCTTGCCAACAAGCATTCGAGGAAATCAAGCAATACCTCACCCAACCACCAGTCCTTGCAGCTCCAGTATCCGGAAAGCCGTTTCTGGTATACGTCCGAGCAATGGATCATTCTTTGGGAGCTCTACTAGCTCAGAATGACGATCAGGGACGTGAGCAAGCAATCTACTATCTAAGTAGAACAATGATCGGAGCCGAACATCGGTATAACCCGATCGAGAAGGAATGTTTGGCACTGGTGTTCGCTATCCAGAAAATGCGACACTATCTGGTAGGCCAAATTATAAATGTCATATCAAAAGTCAACCCTCTGAGGTTACTTATGACTAAACCTTCATCGATAAATGGCCGACTGGCAAAATGGGCCATATTGCTATCACAATATGAGATGCATTTTCTGCCACAAAAGGCTATTAAAGGACAAGCGGTGGCAGACTTCTTAGCTGAACACCCAGATCCGAGGGCAGTCAAACTCTACGAGGATCTCCCAGATGAAGTTGCTGAAGTCTGCCTGACTCAGACATCGTTCGAAAGTCAAGTATGGCAACTTTTCTTCGACGGTGCATCAAGAACAAGCCCGAAGGGACACATAGTAGCAGGGTAGGAGTGATACTCGTCTCCCCACAAATTATGTGATTCCCCGAGCTGTCTCACTGACCGAGCCTTGTTCCAATAATGTGGCGGAATACAACGCTCTTTTGATTGGGATGCAATTCGCCGATGAGATTGGCGTTAAAAATCTCGAGGCATACGGCGACTCCAAGCTCATCGTCAGCCAAGTTCGCGGGGAGTACGAAGTCAGACATGAAGACTTGGTACCCTATTACAATGCAACTATCCGCATGGCCGAGGATTTACAAGCTTCTACATCGACCATGTACCGCGCAGGCAAAATGCGCATGCAGATGCACTCGCATCCCTGGCTGCCTCCTTAGCTCTTCCAGCTGGAGTAATGGAGAAGATATTCGTCTACAGCCACGACCTGTATTGCCCGAGAAATGCTCTCGAGGATTATCAGGAGTCAACGGGAGGTCGTCACCGCGAAGAAGCACTTGAAGCGTCAACCGGTCCAGAACCTAGAGACTGGCGGTTCCCCTACATTATTTCGTCTTGTATGGCATCTTGCCTGAGGACGCCAAAGAAGCGGCTGCCGTTCGAGGGAAAGCCCCCAAATTCTATTATAATGCGATTACGCGAACATTGTATCGTCGATCGCATGACGGGATCTTACTCCGGTGCCTCTCATCAAACGAAGCACAAGAGGTATTGAAAGAGGCCCACGACGGTATGTGTGGAGCCCATCAACCTGGCCCAAAACTGGCACATCGACTCCAAAGATTGGTTACTATTGGCCTAAGATGATTGCCGATGCCGTCACTTATGCCAAGAAATGTCACGCCTGCCAAGTGCATGGCGAATTTATCCATCAAGCGCCAGGCTATCTCCACTCTACGGCCTCTACCTGGCCATTCGAAATGTGGGGCATGGACGTGGTTGGTCCTATCAGCCCGCCATCATCAAAAGGACATCGGTTCCTTCTGGCGATAACCGATTACTTCTCCAAATAGGCTGAAGCCATCCCTTTGAAGGAGGTCAAGTCATCGAACGTGATCAAGTTCGTGAAACATCACGTTATTTACCGTTTCGGCGTACCTCGGCGAATTGTCCATGACAATGGACCCTAGTTCATCAGCCAGGCATTCCAGAGATTCTGCGCTAAGTTCAGAATCCAGAGTGTGTCCTCAACGGCATACTATCCTGCCGCTAATGGCCTCGCAGAAGCTTTCAACAAGACCATTGGCAAGCTTCTCAAAAAGTTCGTCTCGAAGAGTCAACGCGACTGGGACGACAAGCTAGGCGAATGCTTATGGGCCTATCGCACAACAGTGCGAACCCCGACAAAGGCCACGCCGTTTTCTTCGGTATACGGCTGTGAGGCCGTGCTCCCATTGAAAATCCAAATTCCATCTCTACGCGTCGCCTTGACAGCGGAGATGACGACAGAGGAGAAGCATCGACAGCGACTCCAGGAACTGGAGGCCTTAGACGACAAGCGTCTGCAAGCCCAACAGCAAATCGAGCTCTACCAAGCTCGAATCACCAGAGCCTTCAACAAGAAAGTTAAAGTACGAACTTTCAAGAAAGGCGATCTTGTCTTAGCCGTCAGAAGACCCATGGTGATGACGCACAAGACAAAAGGAAAATTCCAACCCAAATGGGAAGGACCATTTGTGGTAGAGTCAGTCTACTCAAATGGATCATATCGCCTCATAACTTCAAATGGCGATACACTCATGATGCCGATCAATGGCAGGTTCCTGAAGAAATACTATCCTTAGATGGTATTCTTCTGCTGATCAAGTTAATAGTACACCTCTGATCAAAGTAAGAAGAATTTCTTCATTAACATCCGACGCCTCCAACGGCTAAGGATAGAGGAAAATGTTGGCTTTTAAGCCCAACATAAGTCTTCGACAACTCATCATGCTGAGGGGAATAGCATGGCTAGCCCAACTCAAACGGTAGTTGGTAAAGGCACCTCAAATCCGTTGATAGCTGGGGGTTTGCTAAAATCCTAAGTGGACTTGATTCCACTCTTTCCTCCACAACCCCTACCAATTCTCATCCACAGAATGGTAGGTCTACAAAATACAACCATTACTAAGTTAACACTATACCTCTGGTAATGAAAACTTTTTAATATTCCTTGTCGAGTACAAATTTTTCTTATCAACTCTACACGGAGTACAAATTTGCCAAGTTAACACTACACCTCTGGCACTTCAAATCTCACTTGTCAATTCTCATCCATAGAATGACAGGTCCTCAAACTATTTTCGGCTCAAGCCAATTCTTGTCAAGTTAATATCACATCTCTGACAAAACTACTGTTTAAGTTAACATTATACCTCTAAGCAGTACTTCAAGTTTCTGCCAGGTTTAATATTACACCTCTGACAGTCACTTTTCTTCAGTCTTCCACATCGAAGCTGAAATGAATGATGCCAAGTTAACACTACACCTCTAGCATCTGAGTCATTGCTAAGTTCAACAATACACCTATGGCCATGACCTTTCCTCGACTTCCTTGACCAAGTCGAGATGACCAATGCTAAGTTCAACATTACACCTCTAGCATTACCTCACTGTTAAGTTAAACATCACACCTATGACAGTGACATTCTCAGTTTTTCGTAAACAAAACTGAAATACTTCTGAGTTAAGGTAATATCACACCTCTGACTCGCATCCTTGTCAAGTTAACATTACACTTCCGACAATACCACTTTCAACCCGTCAAGTTAATATCACACCTCTGATGGTAACAAACCTTCCTAGACTCTCCACGAGTCTAATCTCACTTGTTATTCTCTTCAATAGAATAACAGGTCCACCTAAAAATATTGTTAGGTTAATATCACACCAATTAACAGTTTTTTCATCAAATCCCCAGCTGAACATCTTGTCTGCCTTATGAAGATCAGTCGCGTCTCCATTGCCAAAGGACGCACCCTACAGAAATCGCGTCTTTACAGCAGTACCATCTCGGCTTTTTGAAAAGAACCTGCGTTCGGCCTTCTGCTTCTGCAAAATCAGTTCAACAGTACACTGACGCAAGCAGACGACCAACCACTCCTGGCTTAAAGCACACTCGTGACAAGACTAAAAGCAATCGGGGAGGTTTAGACTGTGCATCTAGACACTCAACATGATCAACTCTGGTGGTTTCAAAGAGTTTCAACAGTACACTCACGAAGACCAAACTCCAGATAAGATCGAACCCGGAGCGTCAACAGTCCAGTCACGAAGGTGAATTCAGCTAGAGTCCAAAGTATTTCGAAATCCGTCCCAGTTAACTGCGGAATATCAAAAACTTTGGAGGGGGTTCTGTAGGCTGTCCAAAAGCTACTGGAGGACAAGCAATTGAGAAGCAAAGTTTCAAGCTCTAGACGCAAGGGACTATCACCTGCGTCTCAGCATCAAAGCGCATTGGCTCGATACCCGCGTCTCAGCATCAAGGCGCGTTGGCCCGCGTCTCAGCATCAAGGCGCGTTGGCCCGCGTCTCAGCATCAAGGCGCGTTGGCACTATCACCTGCGTCTCAGCATCAAGGCGCGTTGGCACTATCACCCGCGTCTCAGCATCAAGGCGCGTCGGCCCGATACCCGCGTCTCAGCATCAAGGTGCGTCGGCCTGACACCCGCGCCTTAGTTGTAACCACCCGGATTACGGGGCCATTCACCGCACAAGTAGCGGGAAGTGGCCCCTCATCGTGGAGCACTTTTAGGGGGCACGATCACCCCCTAAACCTCTATAAATAGCCCCGTCGCTATGAAGAGAGGAGGACTTTTTTGGGCGATCAGCATCAAGGTCAAACTTTTGGCAATCAGCAACAAGAGGGCGACACAGAGAGAAAAGAAGCAGATCAACTCTTCAGCAAGTTCGCTGCGTACGAGCTAGCTTTCGCCTACCTTCTCTTCGAGAGTTTTGGTAGACAGAGCTGAGTTACTCTTTCTACCGACCGAAGAGGAGATCCCAGAAGGACGGTCATCTGGTCAACGGAGAACAAGATTCACTCTCCACCGCCACACGAAGAACCCAGCATTAAACAAAGGGGGAATTCAAGATTCAATATTCTCCCTCCCTTGTAACCGGAAGGAACAGTTTTTGTTGTAATCCTTTTCATTTGATTCAAGGAAAACTTTTACCGCAAATTCTCGTCTCTCTCCTTTCCCGGGTCATACACCGACTAGCGGTGAATTCGCTCCGGGTCTGGGTAGGATTAACTCTGTCCATATAATACGCCTTTTGTGTGTTCCCATTGACTTATTATCAATTCTTCTTGATTGTAGGAGCTGAGGCAGCTGGAGAGCAAGGGGAACATTATGATTCCCTGTTCGCTTACCACGAGGGTGATGAGGCCGGCTATCTTTCCGTCCCGGAGGAATCTAGAGGTGATGTGGCCGACATTAGTCCCTCGGGCGCTGGGACTTCCAAAGGAAGTCCTGTAGCGTCAAGCTCTTTTGGGTGGTCCACGGGAGATTCGGCAAGCGAAAGCGAGCCGGCTATTCGTGCTGATTCTGCCAAAAAATTTTCGATGGAGCCCCTGGAGATTGATGTGGCTGACGAGATGTTTGAGGCGACATCATCCTTGGGTATTGTCCTAACCTCTTGGCTTCTTTTGCATGTTGTGTCCCGACTAACCGCAGTCTTGTTACAGGTGTTCGGCCTCAAGATGCATCGGCTTTAAGAGAGCCAGAAGATTTTCCCGAAGGGTCAAGGGGTGACATGAGCGCTTCGACCGCGGCGGATGCTGCTGTGCTGGATGCGCTGTACGGTGATTTGCCTTCTTATCGGCCCAAGTCGGCCGAAAGACCAGAGGTTGAAGGGGGAGCAACTCCGGAGGTGTCCTCACTCCCAACTATATCAACGAGTGAGGTGCCGACAATTTTGCCAAGTGTGGAGCTGAGGGTGATTACAAGCCCTACTTCCCCAACTCTGGTGGTTGAGCCTGCTGTTCAGGAGATGGTTGCCAGCCCTACCTCAGCGGTGGCTAGCGCACTGATTTTCATGAAGACTCCGCAGAGATCACTGACAATCTGTCCTGCTGTTGATGTTCCCATTGCTTCCTCCATGATAGTGTCGACCAGGCTGGTGGATTTCTCTGAGGTTACCTCTCTACCAGAAGTGGCTGAGGTTGAGAACGATTATATAGGTGACCTCGTCGATAGCTTTTATAAAGGCTTAGGGCGAACTATCGACCAGGTTTTGAAGGGCTCGACTATGCCGTTCTCAAAGTTAAAGGTGGTCCTCTCCCGTGGCATCGAAAGTATTCGGGATTTCGAGGGGTATCACCAGGCTACTGCTTTGGAACTCCTGGTGGATGAACTTGAGAAGGATGTAGAGGAATGGCGCCGTCTCCACTGTTCGGACCTGGAGTCTTTAGTTGATGAGCGGTTTACGCGTCTTGTCGCTCAAAAGTACGAGGCCCGGCTTGCCGCTCAAGAGGCTGCTAAGGCTATCTCTTCTGACTTGAAATCTTCGGAAACAAGGAAAGCAGAGGTTGGAAATGCCATCGATGCCTCCACCAGTGCTCTTCTTGATGCTGAAGATAGGATTGCGAAAGCCAAGGAGATGATTAGGAAGGGAAACCTTTTCTTGTTCAAGGCTGAACCGGTGCGTCTTGAAGAATATGCGCGGCTTGAGCAGCTTAAGGCTCAAAATGAAGAGCTCTCACAGCAGGGATTGTCATAGAGGGCAACTTTGGCGGAGGTTGAAGCTCGTCTGACCCAGACAATGGATTTCATGAGGCCGAGCTGAGGTCGCAAGCGCTTGCCCAGGCTGCTGATGACAGGAGGACTAGGGGTGAGCATCGGTCGGTTCGGTTCGGTTTTTGCTAATTTTTGCAAAACCGAACCGAACCGATTAGACTTAGTAACCGAACCGAACCGAATCGACTCAGTTCGGTTCGGTTTTTCGGTTTTTTCGGTTAGGTCAATATATTGCCATCATTTCTTACATTTTTTAATCACCATTATATTATCATCTTTAATATTATAATTTCAAATATCCATTACCTAAATTAGAAATAAGAAAAAGATTCTAAGCTTAATGTGAATTGAAAATTTCATATTTTAAAACTTTTACACTGTATTTGAGCTCTTATATCAAAACTCATATAATTATTACTAACTTTTAATGATAAGAATGAAAAAAGAACTATATTTATTTAAATATTATTCTCAATTGTGATGGTGTACTTAATATTGCTTTCACATATTCAACATAAAAAAGATGGTATTACTAAAACTAATGAGATAAGCTTCCACCACTTTTTATTATGAGCTATATGATTCACTAAATTGAATTTGAGTAGGGTAATATATCGGGTGAGAAATTCGGTTCGGTTCGGTCGATTCGAGTTTTGGAACACAAAACTGAAACCCGACCGAATTAGAGCGGTTCGGTTCGGTTCGGGTTCGGGTTTCGGTTTTTGGTCGGTTATTTCGGTTATAACCGAACTCTGCTCACCCCTAAGGAGGATGAGGCTGGACTCCCTTGGAGAGCGGCTCAGATCTTACAGTGTGCGCCTGTAGCTCCATGTACTTTATCCTTTTGGAGTGAATGAAAATTTTTTTCTTCTTTTGTCGAATCTCCAATCTTATTCTTCTTTCTGAATTGCGGTTCCAGATTGTATTGCAATTTCTTGAGAACATAGTTCTTGTTGGGTTGGATGATGAGACTTGGCTATCTGTCAGTTCAGAGGTCACGATGACATAACTGGTTGAGACGCCACCAAGCCCGAGGTAGGTGATACTTATCTTTTGTAAATGTCAATAAGTATCGAGACCTGTCTTTTCTAAATGTCAACAGGGCTCGGGGTTGAGACTTGTCTTTTGTAAATGTCAACAAGCTCAAAATTGAGACTCGGCTGTCTGCTGGTTCAGAGGTCACAATGACATAACCGATTGAGACGCCACCAAGCTCAAGGTTGGTGATACTCGTCTTTTGTAAATGTCAACGAGTATCGAGACCTGTCTTTTGTAAATGTCAACAGGGCTCGGAATTGAGATTTAGTTGTCAACTGGTTCAGAGGTCGCAATGACATAACCGATTGAGACGCCACCAAGCTCAAGGTTGGTGATACTTGTCTTTTGTAAATGTCAACAAGTATCGAGACCTGTCTTTTGTAAATGTCAACAGCGCTCGGAATTGAGACTTAGTTGTCTGCTGGTTCAGAGGTCGCAATGACATAACCGATTGAGACGCCACCAAGCTCAAGGTTGGTGATACTCGTCTTTTGTAAATGTCAACGAGTATCGAGACCTGTCTTTTGTAAATATCAACAGGGCTCGGAATTGAGACTTAGTTGTCTGCTGGTTCAGAGGTCGCAATGACATAACCGATTGAGACGCCACCAAGCTCAAGGTTGGTGATACTCGCCTTTTGTAAATGTCAACGAGTATCGAGACTTGTCTTTTGTAAATGTCAACAGGGCTCAAAATTGAGACTTAGTTGTCTGCTGGTTCAGAGGTCGCAATGACATAACCGATTGAGACGCCACCAAGCTCAAGGTTGGTGATACTTGTCTTTTGTAAATGTCAACAAGTATCGAGACCTGTCTTTTGTAAATGTCAACAGGGCTCAGAATTGAGACTTATCTTTTGTAAATGTCAACAAGCTCAAAATTGAGACTCGGCTGTCTGCTGGTTCAGAGGTCGCCATGACATAACCGATTGAGACGCCACCAAGCTCAAGGTTTGTGATGGAATTTGGAAAGAGGTCTCGTTTTCACGAGAGAATTACTGTCATAGGTTTAATGTTAACGTAACAGCAGAATATATTTGTGGCCTTACCATTCTATGGATGAGAATTGGTAAGTGACTTTGGAGGTCTCGTCCTCACGGGGAGAAACGAGGGAATTGCTGTCATAGGTTTAATGTTAACGTAACAGTGAAATGTATATGTGGTCTTATCATTCTATGGATGAGAATTGGTAAGTGACTTTGGAGGTCTCGTCCTCACGGGGAGAAACGAGGGAATTGCTGTCATAGGTTTAATGTTAACGTAACAGCGAAATGTATATGTGGTCTTACCATTCTATGGATGAGAATTGGTAAGTGACTTTGGAGAGGGAATCAAATGAGAACGGGTCCCTTAGGATTTTTAGCAAACCCCCAGCTGTCAACGGGTTTGATATGCCTTTACCAACTACCGTTTGAATTGGGCTAGCCATGCTATTCCCCTCAGCATGATGAGTTGTCGAGGATTTATGTTGGGCTTACAGGCCAACATTTTCCTTTATCCTAATCGTTAAGGATGTCGGATTATCTGGTTAATATATGCATAACCTTGATTCTCCTTCGGGACAGCCAGTACGTGACGAGGTTCCCACAGGTTTACAGTTGTATTATCTCGCTTGGAGGAAGAGAAAGGCTCTCTTCGTGTGTACTTTGGACACGAAGATCTTGATCAGAGGTGTAATGTTAACTTGATCATGAGAAGAATCCTTGATTAAGGATAATACTTCTTTAAGAACTTGCCATTGATCGGCATCATGAGTAGGTCGCCATCTACAGTCACGAGGCGGTATGCTCCGTTTGAATAGACTGTTTCTATTACAAACGGTCCTTCCCATTTAGGCTGAAATTTGCCCTTGGTCTTGTGCGTCATAATCATTGGTCGTTTGACGGCTAAAACCAAGTCTCCTTTCTGGAAGACTCTTTGTTTAACCCTCTTATTGAAGGCTTTTGAGATTCGAGCTTGATACAGCTCGATATGTTGCTGCGCTTGAAGCCGCTTCTCATCTAGGGTTTCGAGCTCTTGAAGACGCAACCGATCATTGTCCTCTAATGTGATCTTAGTAGTCAGACCGACTCGCAATGACGGCATCTGGATTTCCAACGGGATGACTGCTTCGCACCCATATACCAGGGAAAAAGGCGTATTGTCTGTCGGTGTTCGAACCGTGGTTCGGTAGGCCCAAAGACATTCGCCGAGCTTTTCATCCCAATCTCGCTTGTTCGAGGAGACAAACTTCTTGAGTAGCTTGATGATCGTTTTGTTGAATGCTTCCGCCAAGCCATTAGCGGTAGGATTATAGGAAGTTGAAGCCACATTATGAATTCGGTACTTATCGCAGAACCGATAGAATACTTGGCTTATGAATTGGGGACCGTTGTCGTGGATGATCCGCCTAGATACACCAAATCGATGGATGACATGGTGCTTAATGAAATTAACCACATTAGAGGTTTTGACTTCAACCAGTGGTATAGCTTCCGCCCACTTTGAAAAGTAGTAGGTTATTGCCAGGATAAACCGTGTCCTTTTGTCGAAGAAGGGCTGATTGGCCCTACGACATCGATTCCCCATGCTTCAAATGGCCATGAAGCAACAGTCGGGTGGAGCAGCTCCGAAGGCTGGTGTATGAAATCCGCATGAATCTGACATGCTTTACACCTTCGTGCATATTGGATGGCATCGGCTATCATAGTTGGCCAATAGTATCCAAGTCTGTGCAACCTGTCCTTAAATTTTGGACCTGGCTGATGAGCTCCGCAAATGCCATCGTGCGCTTCTTGGAGTGCTTCCTGTGCCTCTGAATGAGAAAGGCAACGGAGGAGGACACCGTCATATGAACGACGGTAAAGTGTCTTCAAAGTCGGATCGTAGTAGAACCGAAGAGACCTTCGTCTGACGGACGCCGCTTCTTTAGGATCGTCTGGAAGCAGACCGTGCAAAGCATAGTCAATGAGAGGAAAGCGCCAATCTTTTGGCTCAAGATCCGTGGAGACATTATAGACTTCTCGAGTTCTTAGCATGTGCTTGGAGCATACAAGATGTCGAGTTGCGACTGTGAGGTGATACTCGGTGTCGGCTGGCAAGGCTAGTGTTGTTGCTAATGCAGCAAGAGCGTCCGCCTTGGTATTTTGAGATCGAGACACATGCCCGATATAGAAGCCTTCAAATGGGTTGGCCAATTCAACGGCCATGTGATAATAAGGCAGCAAGTCCTCATGGCGGACTTCGTATTCGCCTTTAACCTGATTGATGATCAGTTTTGAATCGCCATAAGCTTTGAGGTAGCGTACCCCTATTCATGGGCGAGTTGAAGACCGATGAGCAGGGCATTATATTCTGCTACATTGTTGGAGCATGATTCTGTCAAAGAAAATGCTCTGGGAAGAACATGGTTCTGCGGGGAGATAAACACAACCCCCACTCCGGCAATAATTTCGCCTTTAGGGCCTATTCGTGATGCTCCATCAAAGAACATCTGCCACACTTCCTCTTCTGAGGTTGCATAAGACTCGAAGACTTCATCAGGGATATCTTCGTGAAGTTTTGAATGTTTCGGAACTGGATGAGCAGCCAAGAACTCTGCAAGGGCCTGGCCTTTAACCGCCTTCTGAGGGTGAAGATCATGTCGTATTGAGACAATAAAAGTGCCCACTTAGCCAATCTTGAATTCAATGATCCTGGCATCGTCATAAGAAGACGCAATAGGTTTACTCTGGAGATGACATGTATGGTCTGGCTGACCAAATAATGTCGTGTCTTCTGAACAGCGAAGACGAGAGCTAAACACTCTTTCTCGATAGGGTTGTAGCGAGATTCCGCTCCTATAAGAGTTCTGCTCAGATAGTAAATGGCCTGCTCGTGGCCATTGTGGTCCTTTTGAGCGAGGAGGGCACCGAAGGAGTAGTCCGGAGCTTTTACATAAAGCAAGAATGGTTTTCCTGATGTAGGGGCCACTAAGACTGGAGGCTTTGTGAGGTACCTTTTGATGTCTTCATAAGCTTCCTGACACGCTTGATCCCATACGAAGGAAGCACCCTTTTTCATGAGTCGGGTGAACGGTTGACAGAGGCCTGAGAGATTTGCGATGAATCTTCTAATATAAGCCAGTCTACCTTGCAAGCCTCTGAGCTCTTTGAGATTCCTCGGTGGATGCATGCTCTGAATGGCTTTGACTTTGTCTGGGTCAAGATGAATCCCTTTTGATGTGACAATAAACCCAAGGAACTTGCCACTTGACACTCCCAAGAAGGATTTTGTCGGGTTCATTTTCAGTTGATGAGCCCGCATTATGTCGAACATCGTTCTCAGGTCGCGAAGATGTTCATTCTTGTCGCGGCTTTTGACGGCAATGTCGTCGACATAGCACTCCACCGTTTTTCGGAGATGATCGCGGAAGATTGTATTAATTGCCCGCTGATAGATTGCTCTGGCGTTCTTCAGTCCGAAGGGCATTACAGTGTAGCAGTATACCCCCAATGGTGTTCGGAACGAAGTATGCTTCTAGTCGTCGGGATACATCTTAATCTGGTTATATCCTGAAAAGCCGTCCATGAAAGACATTCTTTCGAATCCACATGTGTTGTCGATCATGACGTCGGTGATGGGTAGTAGGAATTCGTCTTTGGGACAGGCCATATTGAGATCACGGTAGTCGATGTATATCCGTATTTTCCCGTTCTTCTTGAGGACGGGGACGATGTTAGCTACCCAATCTGGATGTTGGTCCTCCCGGATGAAGCCACATGCAATGAGCTTGTGAACTTCGGCTTCAATAGCTTCCTTGATGTTTGGGCAAAACCGACGTTGTTGCTGCTTGACTGGCTTGACGTCAGGCTTGATGTTTAGACGGTGCATAGCGACTTGTGGATCAAGTCCGGGCATATCTTCGTAGCTCCACACGAAGACGTCTATATACTCTCTTACGAGTATTATCAATTCTTCCTTTTCTATAAGTGATAGGCTTTCACTTATAAAGATGGGTTTGGGATGATCTTGACTTCCCAGGTTGACCTGCATCACCTTGTCTTCAGTAGGTGGCTCGCGCAGTTCGAATCGCTTTTCCCACTGGAGGTCTAATTGCTGGGCCCATGGTTCCTCATCAACAGCTTCTGCGGGCTCCAATTGACTGCTTGAAGTCATATTAACAGTGAGGTTTTCGAATATTCCTCCTACACTGACATCTGAGTCCCACTCGGAGGATGAGGCCGAATGTGATGGAATTGGTTCATCGTCTTTGGCTTGAACCGTTGCTGACGATGTGGGTGTAACATACCCTAACCCCCCTGCGTGTAATATCATAGTAATTTGCAGGCTTCCCTTTGGGCACAAAGTTACGCATCAAACTGCGTCTTCCTTTTCCAAAATTCAGGCCTGCTCCATGCTTCAAGTCGTATCCCATTTTCTTCATAATATGGCGCGCTGGCTGCGCGTAATGGAAGAACTGTGGAGTGTCTGAATCTGAACTTGAATCTGCAACTGTAGGTCCCCGTGGTTGGGTTCTACCGAAGATTATCGGTAACTGATCTTCTTTGGATGGCGGGATTACCAAGACGGCTCCTTCTGCGGATTCCATGGGTGTACTGGACGCACTTGGCTTATGTAGGGGCATATGCAGAGAGCCATCCGTAATGGATTCAAATAGCCCAACAGTCGCGGGATAATCAAAAGAAATATTATCATTAATTACCCATTCACCTTCATCCTCTGAAGGAGTATTACATAGGGGACTATTGAGACATGCTATAATTGGTTCACCAATCAGAATGGCTGGCATGCCTGCTTCGGATTCTGAATCCGCCTCGTTGCCACTTTCATCATCGTCCGGCAACGGTTCCTTAAGTGCTCCATCGGCCTCTTGATACAGGAGAGCGTCAGTGAAGTAATTTTTCACCCCTTTGAATGGTTTCTTTTCAGTGAAGATAGTTCGTACTGTCGCGTCATCTTCAACATATTTGAAGCATTGGTGCAAAGTAGAAGGAACGATCCAGTTGGCATGGATCCATGGCCGTCCTAGCAGCAAGTTATATGATGTGTCAGCGTCAATGACGTAGCATGTCACTTCTGACTTCAGGCTCCCGATTCTACAACGGAGTCGGATTTTCCCAAGTGGGTGACTGCTCCCAGCATTGAAACCGTATATTGTAGTAGTGGTTGCGGACAACCTGTACAGCAGTATGCCCAGGAAGTAGAGAAGCCTTTGGGGATAATGCTGAGTGCAGACCCCGGATCGACTTGTATTCTTTCAATGCACGTTGAACCGATATATCCGGTGTAGTACAGAGGTCGATCGTGCTTGTTGTCTTTGAGAAGCATATCTTCCGCCGTGAATGTAATAGCAGGCACCTTGGATTGTGTATGATGACATTCTAGGCAAGGAGACTGAACGTCGTTGTTGGGGATCTCAGGCATGCATGTCAGAAAGGATTCTGAATCGGCTAGCGCCTCCCTGAGTGCTTCTCTTGTCTCTTTTGAGAGGCGAAGGAGCTCGTGCATAGTGATACGAGCTGGGATATTGGCCAGCTGAGCCAATATGTCAAACCGAAAGGGCGTATCAAACCCTTGGCCTGGTGGTTTCTTCAACACGTGGTCGAATCGTACCTCTTTAGGCTTCTATTTTCCCTTGGTTGGGATTGGAGTGGATGCTGGTACTTCTCTTTCCCTCAAGTATGATTTTTCGGATCGGGTGCCCGTCTGTTGAGGCGTATCGGCTTGCGCCGTGCAAGAAAGATTTTCTCCTTCTGAATCACTGAGGGAAGCCGATGTAAGATTGCCGTCGTCTGGCAGGATGGAGATGACATTGCAAGACTTGCCCTTTGAGTTGGGCCTCTTTGAATCCCGCTGTACGTCTTGGACGAGGTCCGGGTGTACCCACATGACTTCTCCTATCTCCAATGTTAAGGGAACAAGACCCTTATTGTTTTGAGCTGTAGCTGAAGGATGCTTGACTTCCAACCGTGGCGCGGGGGTTGAATAGGTCCCGTCAGGAACTGTGACCTTTTGGGTGCTGCTGAACTCGAGAGTCACCATATTGGCAGTGACTTTCTTCTGCTCCGTCTTCAATGTCAGAACCCCGGCATCGATCAGGGCTTGTATTCTGTCTTTGAGGACATAACACTTGTCAGTAGGATGGTGGATCATCCTGTGGTAGAGGCAGTATTTAGGGTCGTTTGTGCGCCCTATCTCATTGGGACGCCGAGCATCTGGCAGTTTCATTTTGTTCCCTTTGTGGAGCAGATGGAATATCGTGACCACCTGATCGTCTTTGAAGGAGTACTGCTTTAGAGGGAACTTAGGCTCCTGATTGTTGAAGCCGCTCTTCTTGGCCTTTGACTGCACATCTCCGGATAACTCCACAGACATAGTCTCTTTGCCTTTAGCTTGAGAAGATTGCGGTAGGTCGCTACGCCCTTTGTTGTTCATCCCCCACTTGCCTCTAGGGGCGGATGGTTCGAACTTTTTAGCCGACTTCTCGGCTATCTCTGCTTGTTCGACCAATTCCTTCCAAGTGTGGGCTTTGACAGCCCCCATGCGAACTTTCACTTGGTCTAAGAAGTTGTGTCTGCATGTCTGTAAGAGCATGGGTAATGGCATCCCTGCTGGGCACATCAAGGATAAGTTTCTGAACCGTTCAATGTAGTCACGGACAGATTCGCCCTTCCTCTGCACAGTGGAGAGGAGCTTGTCCATGATTACTTCGGTATCGTCCTCATAGAAACGAGAGAGGAACCGAGTTTCCAGGTCCATCCAGGAGTTGATAGAGCCCGGGGAAGACTTCAGAACCAGTCAAATGCCACCCCCTTTAAGGTGCCAATGAACAGCCTAGCCATGATGGCGTCATTGCTTATAACATTACCAGTCTGAGTCGGAAATAATAGATGTGCTGATTTGGCGAGCTCTTTCCGTCATAGGTATGCAACGTTGGTGGTTTGAACTTCGGTGGATATGGCACCGAATCCCACTCCAGCGGATAAGGACGGACTGCCCTACCTTCTTTAATTCATCCCTCTGAGCTAAGGATGCGATTTGAGCTTGGAGGCCTTTAAGGACTTCGGCGTCTAAGGAAGAACCCTCCTTGGATTTCTCCGGCTTTGGTTGCTCATTGCTGAAGTGTTCCTCCTCATCGTGATTGTAGGCTGTCTAAAAATCACTAAAAGACAAGCCATTAAGAAGCAGAGTTTCAAGTTCTAGACGCGTGGGCTCGACACCCGCGTCTCAACATCAAGGGGCGTGGGCTCGACACCCGCGTCTCAACATCAAGGTGCGTGGGCTCGACACCCGCATCTCACCTCAAGGCGCGTGGGCTCAACAGCCGCGTCTCAACATCAAGGCGCGTAGGCTCGACACCCGCGTCTCAAACTCAAGACGCGTGGGCTCGACACCCGCGTCTCAAACTCAAGGCGCGTGGGTTCGACACCCGCGTCTCAAATTCAAGGTGCGTGGGCTCGACACCCGCGTCTCAAACTCAAGGCGCATGGGCTCGACACCCGCGTCTCGGTTATAACCGCCCTGGTTATGGGGCCAGTCGCCGCCCACATAGAGGGGAGGTCAGCCCCTCGTTGTGGAGCATTTTTAGGGGGCACGTTCACCCTGGAACCCCTATAAATAGCCCCGTCGCTATTGAAGAAGGGGTCGGATTTTCTTTAGTTAGACGAGACCAAGAGAGAGACAGACCGAGACAGGAGAGAGCTTAACTCTTCGTCAAGCTTGCTGCGTACAAACTGCTCTTTGCCTACCTTCTCTTTGAGAGTTTTGGTAGACAGAGCTGTGCTACTCCCTCTACCAGCCAAAGAGAAGATTCCCTGACGATCCCGACGGTCATCCAGTCAACGGAGAACAAGATTCACTCTCCACCGCCACACGAAGAACCCAGCCTTAAACAAAGGGAGGATTCAAGACTCAACATCCTCCCTCCCTTGTAACTGGAAGGAAAAAGCAGTTTTGTTGTAATTTTTTCATCTGATTCAAGGAAAATTTTACAGTAAATACCTTTTTCTTCCTTTTTTCCGGCGCGTACAAGAGATGGCGACTCCGCTGGGGACTATATTTGTCACTGATGAGCAAATCGTGGCGCAGGATGACGTCCTCCGTAAGGGGAAGATGGTCGAATCGCTTATTGTCGAGTTCGACCAGGCGAAGTACAAAGAGTTTCTCTCTTCCGGCTCCAAGAGCCCAAAGACCCGCGTCTGCCGCCGGGTCTCGACAGGGAATAGCCCCGAAGCCCGATCTGTGGCTCTCTCGGGTGCTGCTGCTGCCAACTGTGCCAAGCAAGGTACACGCCCCAACGCCTCTCAGAAGGCCCGCGTGGCCCCAGGCACAACTGCCTTTGCGACCAATCACGTCGCACAGAACACCCGCGTCAGCGTCTCTCAGGAGACCCGCATGGTTAAAATCTCTGATGTTCAGCATCAGGATGTTGTTGGTCTCTCTCCACCTCCGCGACGCAACCGGAACGCTGAGCGTCGACAGAGGAGACGCGCGCGCCAGCTGCAAGGTTGAACCTCTGGTTGTCTGACTTAGGCTGGACGCAGCATACAAACTGGCACCTTGCTCGCGCCCTGCGAAGTCCGCGTTTGGCGGCCCAAACGCGAGATTCCTTCAGTTAGGTCCTCTGAGGACCAACTCACCAAACGCCAAGGTGAAGCCTCTGCGCCTTGTCAAGCACAAGAAGCACGCGCCTATAGACGTGGGGCCCAGCAGCCCACTCTCTCTCAAGTGTCTCTGCCCCGACACACCAAGCAGCAACGCGACAGGCGCGTCTTGTCTCAACAGAGACGCCAGACGCGCGCTGAACAGCTGTGGCGCGAGAACCGCGTCCCTGAAGCCTGCGTCTAGGCTGTACAGCACATGGATGCCTCCCATCTTCGACGTTGCGAGGCTAATCTTTTCAATCCCCCTCCCATGGATTTGAGGGATTATTTGACGAAGAAAAGAAGTGCCAATCAGGCCACTTCGTCGTGTTGCTGCCAACGGCTCATCCATATGCTCTCTGAGTGCCGTTGCGGATCAGGCGTACATCAGCAGTCTTTAGTCAGACAGCTGACCCTGATTCCCCCGTCAGCTAAAAGAAGACGCTCCCACAGAAGGAGAACCTTCTCTGACGTTGAGTACCCGGAGCTCACTGCGAATATGACAAGCAGGAGCAAGGGAAAACAACCTGCAGTCAGCTCAGATGAGTCTGACTCTGAACCGGAAGGGGTGTATCAACACACTCGCACCCGGACTGGGGCCATTCCCCCAATTGACTATAATGCCTTAGCCCATGGCATTAAAGTGAATGATTCTCACTCCGCCGTAGCGGAATCGAGGGCTTCGAACTCTTCCGTCGAGAAGGAGACCTCTGCCTACATGACAGGCACTCCTAAGGAAACAGCTAGACGTTTGGAACAAATCCAGAAGGCACAAATGGATATGATTCTTTCTCAGCAGGAATCTATCGACTCCCTCAAGCAGGCGATTGCACAGCTGCTCGAAGACAGGAGGAGGTCTCCTCCTAAAAAGTCAAAGGGCAAAGGGAGAAAGGGAGAAAACTCATCTTCCGAACCTTCTGAGGAGACGCGGCGATCTACTTCCGGCTCGTCCAAGTCCTCGTCGCAAGTAAAGGGCGACCAAAACCGGGGAAGGCTCATGCTAAAAGAATGAGTCAACTGGAGCGACGCCTCGAGGCCCTTGCCAATCGCAAAGACCTCCAAGAAGTAGGAGTGGTCCGGCCCTATCCGGCTGAGTGGGACTTAGTTCCATACCCTCCTAAGTTCAAGGCTCCAACCCTCCAAGCCTTTGATGGGAAGGGGTCACCCAATCAGCATATCTACTACTTTAAATCCCAAACTGGGAATGTAGTAGATAATGAGGCCATCCTGGAGCGTCTGTTCATCGGCACCCTGAAAGGGTTGGCCTTTGAATGGTTCATGAAGCTCCCAGAAGGTTCTATCAAGAACTGGGGCGATTTGGAGAAGCTGTTCTTAACACGCTTCTTCGAAGATGACTCGGAAGTCACGATGCCCACCCTTTTGGCTACTAAACAACGAAAGGGAGAGTCCGTTAAGTCTTTCGTGGAAAGGTTTCGGAACGTGGCACTCCGGTGTCCAAGCGGCATGACCCAGGCCACCCTGGTGGAAACATGCCGCCACAATCTCCAAACCTCACTCCTTGCTCAAATAGGAGTTGCTGAAAGCCGCACCTGGAAGCAATTAGTCCAACAAGGTGAACAGGCTGAGGAGATTGTCGCCCGCGTCAGAGCGGAGGAAGGTAAGCCTAGGCCGGAAAGGTCGACAAGGCGTGCGCCAGACACATCCCTCCAAATAAAGCGGAAGGATAATTTGGCAACGGAGACCAAATCTCCCGCCAAACCTCAATCAGGCAAGGCGAGTGGCTCTTCAAGCCAGCCACGCGCCAACAAGCAATATTCCTTCAAGGAGGAACATGTCGATTCGCTCTTTAAACTACTCAACAAGAGCAACCGATTGAAGATCCCAGAAGCTCGGTGCCCCGAGGAAGTCGGCAAGACCGACAATCCCACCTATTGCTTGTACCACAGGATGCTGGGGCACCCTACTAAGAGCTGCTACGTCTTCAAGGACATCCTTCAAGCTCTGATTGACGCGGAGGTGTTAAAGCTCCAACCAGAGTAGAAGAAGGTGACGGCTAATGTGACGTCAGTTCTCCAGTTTGGAAGACAACCCCCAACGCCTGTGGGGGTGGTCCCTATTCCAAGAGGAGAGCTGAGAATGGTCAACATAGACCCTCACCAGCAGCAAGAGAAAGGCCTGTTACCCGCCCCTACACCTCAAGGGGAAATCATGTGGGTCCACCCTGACCTTGTCAATGAACAGCAATGGACTACTGTGACCAACAGGAAATCCAAAGGCAAGGCAAAGGCCTCATCCTGCAATGTGGTGGGTGCCTCCTCTCGAGAAGCCGAGACTGATGTTCCCTCGTTAACCGACTCAGAGGAGGAAATAATAGTCTTGGTCACAGAGCCCAACCAACCGATGGCGGGAACCCGTTCGGGACAGCCGTACTTGAAGCAGTATGGCGAGATGGCGGTAGTCCCTCCACAACCAACTGCAGAACTAACCAAGCCCTCCACAAGACAACCAGTGGAGAAACAGAAAGAAACTCAGTTTTCTCGAGTTCTTTCGAAAGGTATGGCGGAAGGATCCACGACACCTTACCGCTTTGATGTCCTGGCTCAACTAGCCAACATCCCGGCACGCATTACCTTGTATGAACTTCTTAGACTATCAAAGTTGACCAGAGTAGCTCTACAAGAATCTCTGGCAAATGCCGAGGTCTTCATGACCCAGGTGCCGAAGGAGGAAGATGTAGAGGATTGCCTCCACACCTCCCCAAATGCTCCCTGCATTATCTTCACAGCAGATGATATGCAGGTTAAAGGGAAGCATGATCGACCCCTGTACTTCACAGGGTATATTGGATCGTCTGAGGTGAACCGCATTCAGGTAGATCCAGGGTCCGCGTTGAGCATCATGCTTCGCCGGGTCATGCAACATCTGGGCATTCCTACTCATCGTTTGAGCCCTACTCAGACAACTATCTATGGGTTCAATGCCAACCAGACCCGTCCGATGGGAAAAATCAAGCTCAAATGCCAGATTGAAAGCCTCAAGTCGGAAGTGACACGCTACGTCATCGACGCCGACACTTCCTACAATCTATTGCTGGGACGACCGTGGATTCACCGCAACTCCATCGTTCCCTCCACTCTCCACCAAGTCATGAAATACATTGACGGGAGTGGAAAGGTGCAGACGTTGATCGCCGAAAGGTATCCGTTCAAAGGGGTCGAGAATTATTTCACCGACTCTTTGCTGTACCAAGATCCGGTGGAGACGAATGAAGTCCCGCAACCAGAGGAGCCAGATTCTGGTAACGAAGCTGACACCGAGCCCGAGAAAGAAGAGTGCCTGTGGGAGTTAGAACCACTTGTAAAGAGCACTAATAAGCTCGATGTTGATAATACCACCGACGATGTAGGCAGTTGGTATATTAATGAAGATTTAGATTTTGCGTATTTTTCTGCGTTTCCTTCTGATTCAGTACCATCAGACACTAGCACCGAAGTAGACGATGACCCCTGGTCGGCAATAGATGCTTTGACATCGTTGCATGTACCAGGGAAGTCGTCTTTCGAGACATACCAGGATAATGGTAATGCGCAAGAATCTATATTTATGGTTCCAGCAAGACGGAAAGGCCAAAAACCAATTCTTTTTGGGCGAATCTCGTCTGAACTAACGCCCCGCGAAGAATCGGAAGGCGAGGAGGAATCCCCTCAGTTCGGTCATTATGAACCAAAAGCACTCAAAATGATGAGATGCATGGGGTACGACCTGACCAACAGACCCGGGTTGAACTTCGGCAAAGGAAGGACGCTGCTTCGATCCTTTGTGCCGAAAGGGAAGGCCCCCGATTATTATCATCGGACGCGCTGGGGGTTGGGCTATGTATCAACTCCGGTCCCATCAGCCTCCGATTCTCAAGAATTGTCGAGCAATGATTACTCCTCAGACACATCATCTTGGGAGTCAGATGTCAGTGTCGGCAACATCTTCAAGGAACTTTCAGTGAACATGGTTTCGACAAGCCACCTGGAAGATGGAAATGAAGAAATGATCCAATCTGATACAGATCCTTGGATCAAACATTTAAATGCTCTTTGGGACACTCGCTTTGAACAGCGCGAGCCACCCACAGAAGACAAGGTTGTTCAGATCAACCTAGGAGATGAGGCTAACCCTAAGCCCATCTTCATAAGTGACGGCCTGTCACCTTCGGAGAAAAAGGATCTAATATCTCTTGTACAAGAGTATATAGACGTCTTCACCTGGAATTATGAGGACATGCCAGGACTCGATCCTCAGGTGGCTATGCACCGCCTCAACATCAATCCGGACGTAAAGCCTGTCAAATAACAGCAGCGACAGTTTCGTCCAGAAATAATGGAGGCAATTCAATCAGAATTCAGAAAACTTATTGATTCTGGCTTCATCAGGGAAGAACAACATCCCGACTGGGTAGCCAACATCGTCCCCGTCGCCAAGAAGAACGGGAAGATCCGGATCTGCATCGACTTCCGTGATCTAAACGAGGCTTGCCCCAAAGACGAATTCCCATTGCCGATCACAGATGTCATGATTGACAATACTTGTGGATTCGAACGAATGTCCTTCATGGACGGATTCTCAGGATACAACCAAATCAAAATGTATCCTGATGACGAAAAACATACCTCCTTCAGGACACCTCTAGGGGTATATTGCTACACCGTCATGCCCTTCGGACTGAAAAATGCAGGGGCAACATACCAAAGGGCCATGAACGCCATTTTCCATCAGCAAATACGCAAAACGGTGGAATGTTATGTTGATGACATCGCGATAAAAAGCCGCACTAAAGGTGATCACATAGCAGACCTGAAGGTGGTCTTCGACATCATGCGGGCTCATCAATTGAAGATGAATCCCACAAAGTCCTTCCTGGGGGTGGCCAGTGGCAAATTCTTAGGATTTGTTGTAACATCCACTGGAATTCACTTGGACCCGGAAAAGGTTCGCGCTATCCAGGAGATGCGACCCCCGAGAAATCTCAAAGAACTCAGGGGATTGCAGGGACGATTGGCGTACATCCGCAGGTTTATCTCAAACCTCTCCGGAAGATGCCAACCCTTCGCTCAGTTAATGAAGAAGGGTGTCTCATTCATTTGAGATGACGCTTGCCAACAAGCGTTCGAGGAAATCAAGCAATACCTCACCCAACCACCAGTACTTGCAGCTCCGATATCCGGAAAGCCTTTCCTGGTGTACGTCCGGGCAATGGATCATTCTTTGGGAGCTCTATTAGCTCAGAATGATGATCACGGACGTGAGCAAGCAATCTACTATCTGAGTAGAACAATGATCGGAGCCGAACATCGGTATAACCCGATCGAGAAGGAATGTTTGGCATTAGTGTTCGCTATTCAGAAAATGCGGCACTATCTGGTAGGCCAAACTATAAACGTTATATCAAAAGTCAACCCCCTGAGGTTACTTATGACTAAGCCTTCATCATTAAACGGCCGGCTGGCAAAATGGGCCATATTGCTCTCCCAATATGAGATGCACTTTTTACCACAAAAGCTATTAAGGGACAAGCAGTGGCGGATTTCCTAGCTGAGCACCCAGATTCGAGGGCAGCCAAAGTCTACGAGGATCTCCCAGATGAAGTTGCTGAAGTCTGCCTGACTCAGACATCGTTCGAAAGTCAAGTATGACAACTTTTCTTCGACGGTGCATCAAGAACAAGCCCAAAGGGACACGTAGTAGCGGGGGTAGGAGTAGTACTCGTATTCTCACAAAATTATGTGATTCCCCGAGCTGTCTCATTAACTGAGCCTTGTTCCAACAATGTGACGGAGTACAACGCTCTTTTGATTGGGATGCAATTCGCCGATGAGATTGGCGTTAAAAATCTGGAGGCATACGGCGACTCTAAACTCATCGTCAGCCAAGTTCGCGGGGAGTACGAAGTCAGACATGAGGACCTAGTACCCTACCACAACGCAACTATCCGCATGGCCGAGGGGTTTACAAGCTTCTACATCGACCATGTACTGCGCAGGCAAAATGCGCACGCGGATGCACTCGCATCCCTCGCGGCCTCCTTAGCTCTTCCAGCTGGAGCAATGGAGAAGATATTCGTCTACAGCCACGACCTGTATTGCCCGAGAAATGCTCTCGAGGGCTATCAGGAGTCAAAGGGAGATTGTCAAGGTAAAGAAGCACTGGAATTGTCAACCGGTCCAGAGCTTAAAGACTGGCGATTCCCCTACATTGATTTCGTCCTATACGACATTCTGCCTGAAGACACCAAAGAGGCGGCTGCCATTCGAAAGAAAGCCCCCAAATTCTATTATAATGCGATTACACGAACATTGTATCGTCGATCGCATGACGGGATCTTGCTCCGGTGCCTCTCACCAAAAGAAGCCCAAGTGGTATTGAGAGAAGCCCACGACGGTATGTGTGGAGCCCATCAACCTGGCCCAAAAATGGCACATCGACTCCAAAGATTGGGTTACTACTGGCCCAAGATGATTGCCGATGCCGTCACTTATGCTAAAAGATGTCACGCTTGCCAAGTGCATGGCGATTTCATCCATCAAGCACCAGGCTACCTCCACTCTACGACCTCTACCTGGCCATTTGAAATGTGGGGGATGGATGTGGTTGGCCCTATCAGCCCACCATCATCAAAAGGACATCGGTTTATTTTGGCAATAACCGATTACTTCTCTAAATGGGCCGAAGCCATCCTTTGAAGGAGGTAAAATCGTCTAACGTGATCAAGTTCGTGAAACATCACGTTATTTACCGTTTCGGTGTACCTCGACGAATTGTCCATGACAATGGACCTCAGTTCATCAGCCAGGCTTTCCAGAGATTCTGCGCTAAGTTCAGAATCCAGAGTGTGTCCTCAACGGCATACTATCCTGCCGCTAATGGCCTCGCAGAAGCTTTCAACAAGACTATTGGCAAGCTTCTCAAGAAGTTCGTCTCGAAAAGTCAACGAGACTGGGACGACAAGTTGGGTGAATGCTTATGGGCCTATCGCACAACTGTGCGAACCCCAACTAAAGCTACGCCATTTTCTTTGGTATAAGGGTGTGAAGCCGTGCTCCCACTGGAAATCCAAATTCCATCTCTACGCGTCGCCTTAACAGCGGAAATGACAACAGAGGAGAAGCATCGACAGCGACTCTAGGAACTGGAGGCCTTGGATGATAAACGTCTGCAGGCCCAACAACAAATCGAGCTCTACCAAGCTCGTATTACCAGAGCCTTCAACAAGAAAGTTAAAATGCGAACTTTCAAGAAAGGCGATCTTGTCTTAGCCGTCAAAAGACCCATGGTAATGACGCACAAGACAAAAGGAAAATTCCAACCCAAATGGGAAGGGCCATTTGTAGTAGAGTCAGTCTACTCAAATGGGTCATATCGCCTCATAACCTCAAAAGGCGATACACTCATGATGCCGATTAATGGCAGGTTCCTGAAGAAATACTATCCTTAGATGGTATTCTTCCGCTGATCAAGTTAAAAGTACACCTCTGATCAAAGTAAGAAGAATTTCTTCATTATAACATCCGACGCCCCGACGGCTAAGGATAGAGGAAAATGTTGGCTTCTAAGCCCAACATAAGTCTTCGACAACTCATCATGCTGAGGGGAATAGCATGGCTAGCCCAACTCAAACGGTAGTTGGTAAAGGCACCTCAAATCCGTTGATAGCTGAGGGTTTGCTAAAAATCCTAAGTGGACTTGGCTCCACTCTTTCCTCCAAAATCCCTTACCAATTCTCATCCACAGAATGGTAGGTCTACAAAATACAACCATTACTAAGTTAACACTATACCTCTGGTAATGAAAACTTTTCAATATTCCTTGTCGAGTACAAATTTTGTTTGTCAACTCTACACGGAGTATCAAACTTTCAAATTTGCCAAGTTAACACTATACCTCTGACACTTCAAATTTTCACTTGTCAATTCTCACCAATAGAATGACAGGTCCTCAAATTGCTCTTATCATGAGTCAATCTTTGTCAAGTTAATACTACACCTCTGACAAATTACTGTTAAAGTTTAACACTACACCTCTAAACAGTAATCAGGTTTCTGTCAGGTTTAATATTACACCTCTGACAGTCACTTTTCTTCAGACTTCCATATCGAAGCTGAAATGGATGATGCGAAGTTAACATTACACCTCTAGCATCAAGTCATTGCTAAGTTAAATAATACACCTATGGCCATGACTTTCCCTCGGACTTCCTTATACAAGCCGAGATGACCAATGCCAAGTTCAACATTACACCTCTAGCATTACCCTCACTGTCAAGTTAAACATTACACCTATGACAGTGACACTTCTGAGTTAGGTTAATATCACACCTCTGACTCACATCCTTGTCAAGTTAACATTACACTTCTGAAAAGACCACTTTCAACCCATTAAGTTAATATCACACCTCTAACGGTAACAAACTTTCCTAGATTCCCCACGAGTCTAGTCTCACTTGTTATTCTCTTCAACAGAATAACAAGTCTACCTAAAAACATTGTTAGGTAAATACTACACCATCAACAGTGTTTCCATCAAATCCCCAGCTGAGCTCAATCAAGTTAGTCCCAAACACTTGATAAAAGTTCACCCTCCCTGGGGGTACCAATTCTACTTGTCACTTTCTCTTATAAAGTGGCAGGTCCACCAAAAATTATTTCATCTCTGTCAAGTTAATATTACACCTCTGACAGTATTGTGAGAGTTCCCGAAATAGGATCTTTCCTTACAAAGTTTGACTTATTAAGATTATCATCATAATTTTGACAAAGTCAAAGATTCTTTGCTTCTATGAGTCTAACTGAAGACAAAAAGTTCAAGACAATGAAAGAGGCAAAAAGAAAAATGTCACTTTTATTTATATCCAGGCATATGAAAGTGATACAAAACGCTCTCTTATACAATAAGATTGAGTGTTACAATTAAGGAGTACAAAGAAGTCCCTCTCTCTCAGAGGCCGTACTCACTCCTTGAAGCCGCATCTGATTCCAAGTGCAAGATGTTTGGAAAAGCGCCAAACTGTGGCGACAATTGGAGCCGATTGCACTATGGTGCATGACGTAAAAATCGAAAGAGCCCTAGCTGATTAAGCTAAGAGCAATAGTGTTCTTGAGGTCCGGTGGCAGCAGAAAGCCATGCAACCCTTCATTCATGAGCATCTCTTTCGCCAGAAGGCCATCCAACGAACATGGAGTGTCCTTGATGTCACTTCTGGAGTGGGAGAGGAAGAGGATCCTATCTGCCACTGTATCCACCGTAACCTCCTCGCCGCCATACTTACCCTGACCATCCCTTGCCAGCAGGCATGACTGGTGCAGTGGATCTGAAGAGACCTTGGCGAGGGTTAAGTCCTCGTCAGGGACATAATATATTCCCTTGTAGACGACGAGGACCATAATATATTCCCTTGTAGATGAACATCGAACGAGTTCACCGACCGGAATATTCTTCCAGGGGCCCAGCGAACCTGAAAAAGGACAATCAAGCCTACCTACAAGGAAAAAACAAGGGGGTTAGAAAATCTGGAACTTAGTATACTTCAACAAAGAAAACTAAGTGACAGACGCGGCTATTGTCGAAGACTTCAGACGCGGGAATGAGCCCGCGCAGTGAGTCAAAATACCGCGTCAACAGAAGCAGACGCGAATCAAAACTGTACCACACACAGGATTCAAACGCGGTCTCATTTTGCGCCCGCGCCTAAAACACAAGGCGCGAAAGGACTCAGACTCTAAAAATTGCCATCTCCCTGTCGAGGGAACAGGGGTTGCAAAATTCGGGTCTGAAACCTTCAACCCGAGTTGGAATTCATCCAAATCAGTGGCCTTAAAACGCGAGCTTCATGAGCAAAGTCAGCGCCAAGTGCCAAAGACTTCTGTACTCGCGTCCAGGGAAGTTTAAGTCGGCGGCGCAAATTCCAGAAGGAATGCACCAACTCAGACTTCATGAGGAAATCCAGATGATGATGATGCCAAAGTGCAAACTTGGGTGGACTAGAAACATCACGGCAAGTCGGGACGGCATACCAGCAGAGGCCTCTGTCAAGAGTTTAACTCTCTGCATCAGAATATGGACATGGAAGGTGACCAGAGAGACACTTTGTCCTGAAGAGACCAAACAGAAGCATGAAAGCTCTGGGTCATCTTCTTCCCCGGAGTCGTCTTCATCCATGAAGACAGTACCCCTGTTAGAAACTCTGAAGAAGGCGGAAGTTCTCAGAGCAATCGTTCTCTTAAAAAAATAGTCTAAGATTGGGACTGCTAAAGAAGGCGAGCCCCTATTTATAGGCCGCTCCTGGTAACCGTCATTAATGGTTCATCAATTGGAACCGTCGGCCTTAATGACCGCACGATTGTCAAAATCCAATGGGAAGCTGACGCGTGGAAGAAATCATTTTGATGATTCGCGAAGATCATGCGCCATGACTCTGCAGCGAGTCATCGTTTGACACGTGGAACAGATCATTTAATGAACCGGGAAATCCGCACGCCAAAAGGTGAAATCCCGTCGGTTCCCCAGGCTAACTGGCAGTGCAATCATGACATGGCACGGATTCGCACCCGACGGTCGCGTCTCTTCGATGGACATGCCCCGTCATCACCGCCATAAATGCATTCAAAAAGTCGCGTCTCTCTAAGAAGTTCGCGTCTTTCCAGCCCGGCTGAACATCGCGTCTGCTTTATGGAAGATCAGTCGCGTTTTTCATTTGCCAAAAGACGCACCCCATAAAAGTCGCGTCTATAAAGCAGTACTATCTCTGCTCTTCAAAAAAGAACTGGCGTTCAGTCCTTACTTCTGCAAATCAGTTCAACAGTACACTGGCACAAGCAGACGATCGTCCACTCCTGGCTTAAAGCGCGTCTATGACAGACTAAAAGCAATCGGGGAGGTTTAGACTGTGTATACAGACACTCAACACGATCAACTCTGGTGGCCTCAAAGAGTTCAACAGTACACTCACGAAGACCAACTCCAGATAAGATCAAACCCGGAGCATTAACAGTCCAGTCATAAAGGCGAATTCAGCTAAAGTCCAAAGTATTTCGAAATCCGTCCCAGTTAACTGCGGAATATTGAAAACTTTGGAGGGGGTTCTGTAGGCTGTCTAAAAATCACTAAAAGACAAGCCATTAAGAAGCAGAGTTTCAAGTTCTAGACGCGTGGGCTCGACACCCGCGTCTCAACATCAAGGCGCGTGGGCTCGACACCCGCGTCTCAACATCAAGGCGCGTGGGCTCGACACCCGCGTCTCACCTCAAGGCACGTGGGCTCAACAGCCGCGTCTCAACATCAAGGCGCGTGGGCTCGACACCCGCGTCTCAACCTCAAGACGCGTGGGCTCGACACCCGCGTCTCAAACTCAAGGCACGTGGGCTCGACACCCGCGTCTCAAATTCAAGGCGCGTGGGCTCGACACCCGCGTCTCAAACTCAAGGCGCGTGGGCTCGACACCCGCGTCTCGGTTATAACCGCCCTGGGGCCAGTCGCCGCCCACATAGCGGGGAGGTCAGCCCCTCGTTGTGGAGCGTTTTTAGGGGGCACGTTCACCCTGGAACCCCAATAAATAGCCCCGTCGCTATTGAAGAAGGGGTCGGTTTTCTTTAGTTAGACGACAACAAGAGAGAGACAGACCGAGACAGGAGAGAGCTCAACTCTTCGTCAAGCTTGCTGCGTACAAGCTGCTCTTTGCCTACCTTCTCTTTGAGAGTTTTGGTAGACAGAGCTGTGCTACTTCCTCTACCAGCCAAAGAGAAGATTCCCTGACGATCCCGACGGTCATCCGGTCAACGGAGAACAAGATTCACTCTCCACCGCCACACGAAGAACCCAGCCTTAAACAAAGGGAGGATTCAAGACTCAACATCCTCCCTCCCTGTAACTGGAAGGAAAAAGCAGTTTTGTTGTAATTTTTTCATCTGATTCAAGGAAAAATTTTACAGTAAAGACCTCTTTCTTCCTTTTTTCGGTGCGTACAGTGATTGCTCCCGGCATCATTGTTATTTCGGTTACTGAGGAGTCGAGCAAGCATCTGTTGAATATTGTCCAGAGCCTCTTGCTGGGTTTTGGAAGTTTGCTCTTGATCTTCCAGGCGTCGACGGAGGTCGTCGTTAACATTATCAGCCATATTGACTGATGCTCTGTCTGTTCGCACCGAGCTAACTGTCGCTGAAGAGGCGTACTCACTATCTTCATCTTCTTCATCCGATGGCTGGAGTACTCTCCTGGGCTCTGGAAAGGCTAGGGCTGTCGAGGAAGAAGGCTGCTCGTAACTGTAGGGTATCGCCACCCTAGATCTGGTGTTTCGAAAAAACCCTCTTCATGCACCAAGACTTCGCCTAAGCCTGGGCTATAATCTGGATCTGGGGACTCTCGTCCTCTTCCGGTCATGTTGACGGATGCGGAGGCTGGATCTCGTGAGGTGCTCCTTTTGCGGTGTTTCCTCGGGGCCTGTACCGATAGCCGATCAAAAACTGACCGTCGTCTTGGAGGCGTGGCGGGGATTGGTCCTAGCCAGCAATGGACCGAGTGGAGTGTCACCAGCTGACATCCTACTTGTTAACAACAGGGGGGAGGTTTGTCTATTCGTCAATAATTTCCTCAAATCAGACCGGTTGGGTCTCTGCAATCGAGCGCAAAGACTCTTTTGGATCGCACATAGGATGATGTCCGGCTTCTTTTATCCCTGTAGATGGGATTAACACTGAATAGTGCTTTGGTTCTAGCTTCGCCATGAGGCGTGAGCTTAGTGCTTGACGCACTGGAAAGCGAAGCACGCTGTGGTGCTTTACCCGCTATGCTGCTGCGAAGGCAATTAGCCTTAGATAGTACTTTGGCTTCAGCTTCGCGGTCACAGACGCAGTGAATATGCTGTGGTACAGTAGCTTCGCTCATAAGAACGATGCTGGAATAAGGCATTGCTGCTCTTGAATTGGGCGACGGTATGATTGCCGTCTTGACTTTATGATTAGAGCAGACAGGCATCTTGCCTTTTTCCTCGCGAGAGAGGCGCGGTTTAGGCGTAGCTACGCCTGAAGCTTCGGTTGGAGACTTCTGTTTTAGGCTTTCATACCTGCCTTGGCAGAGGAGACTTAGGTTCGCAAGGAACCTGATTAGCCACACGCGAGGCTGAGGGGTGTTGGCAGAATTCTGCTTCCGGTTTCTGCTTTGAAACCTTGGTCGTGGAAACCTTCCTATGCTTCCGTGCTCGAAGCATTGGGCCACCCCCAGAGAGGACTTCTTCAAATCTTCCTTGATCGAACTGAACCACCAAGTTCTCACAAGTAAAGGAATCAGACTGCGGACGTGCTTCCATGTTGCGCCAAATAACCGCAGTAGGTTCGCAGAGAACCTTTTCTGTCTCCGCAGAGACTTTCCTTGAGGATTTAGCCAGAGGGGCTCTGGCTGCACCGGCTTTTCTGAATTCAGAGTTAGACCCGAAGGTCTGTTCGTCGCATTGCGACACTTGATTCTCGGTAGTGGAGAATTTTGTCCCCAGCGGAGTCGCCATCTTGTTTTCCATTATGTTCGCAAAGGGGAAAATTTACAATAAAAGGTTTGAGGAGCTAAATTATAAGTATTCTTAAAAAGATTATAAGTAGATCTCCTCAGAGATTCTGGAGAAGTGTGCCGATAGGAGTCTGGTCAGCGCGCGACCACTTTGTCCCTTTGACGATGCGAGCAATGAGATTCCCTTTTCGCCTGGTTCCGGGAATCAGAGAATAGAAGGTTGGTAGAACCCTCTGCTGCTTCTCAAAATCGCCTTCAATTAGGAATTCCTTATCGCCTGGTTCCGGAGATTCCTTGAGAGAAAGGACGACGTTAGGGTATCAACCCCTGGATAGAGAAAGCACTTCTCTAAAAGATCTCTAAATTCGAGAGCACACGGTGCTTTTTGAAGAAGTCTCTGCTTGTGGAGTCTTCTGCCTCTGGAGCCGGTCTCCTCTCTTGTGCCCTGGCGGGCTATTTATAGGGAGAGCAAGGGTATAATCGTCCCTTGAAAATATAGAAACAGATTGAATCGAATCTGTTTGAAATTCGGAAAGTAGCCTTGCTGCGAGGCTAAGATCAGCTTCTGCGAAGCTAGAATTGGCAGGTCGGTTGATCTTCTTGATCCTTTCCATATCGTTGGAGGATTTCCCCTGATCTTCTTACTCGTTTTAGGAGAGTCAAAAGATTATGGCAATCAACTGTCAAATTTGATCTCTGATTTGATCTTAATTGGATTTAATCTGATTAGATCCGATCTCATCCGGAGATTTGATTGGTCAAAGGTTGACCATAGCAGACACCACAGCGGAGCTGGCCGCATTGAGCTCGTAGCGGGGCTAGAGGCAGCTTCTGACGAAGTCCGAAAGAAACCCTTTGGCGGAGTTGGAAGTCCTCTGTGGCGAAGTTGCGAGTTAGCTTCCTGGCGAGGCTTTGGATGGCTTCAAGACGAAGTTGGATGATTTTAGCCTCTCAAGCGAGGCTATCCCTTTGGGCTCATGCGATGCTAAGTGCTAGCACCTTTAGACCTGCTGAGGTCTATTTAGAAATAATCCGGGTTCACTGTCTGCTTGCTGGATCAGTGGAGTCCAAGTTGCTTCCTTGTCCCTCGGAGATGGGTGAAAACTGGTCTTCAGCTCGTCTGTCACTTGTCTTTTATAAAAGTCAACAAGTTTTAGACATTGTTCGGACCAATAAGAATCTTGTCTTTTTTAAGTGTCAACATCTCTATCTCTCACTTGTGTTTATATCTTGCATGCTTACATTGCCTTTATATTTATATGCTTGATATATACTTATGCTCAATTGACATATGCTTGGGTTTGTTTGCTCACACTTGTATTCAACCAAGAGAGCCATAGCGGCACCTCAACACTTATCTAGAGAAATCGTGAGGAGATAGTCCAGAGTTCTTCACGGGGAATCCGGCTACACTCTTGTGTTATACTTGGTGTGTTATGCTTAAGAATTTTTAGTTTGCATAAATAGTTTTAATTTCGCATTAATTCATCATTAAATTAGCTAGTCACCTATTCATTTCCCCTCTAGGTGATTACAATTGGTATCAGAGCCTCGTGCTCTTGATTTGGTTCTAACAACCTAGAGTTAAAGATCCTTATTTATAGCTAATCACAATATTTATACACACATGGATTTCATGTCACCTCCCACTTTTGATATTCTTAACATCCAAACTTGGAAGGTTAAGATGTCATTGTACCTCAAAGCCTTAGAAATTCATGTTTATTTTGCCACTATTAAAGTTTCATATATTTAAATGGCAAACACCTTGAGGCTAATACAAAAGCCATCCATGCTCTAAAGTCAACTCTAAATGATGAATATTTATCTAGGGTTTCTAACTTTGATTTAGTTTTTGTAGTATGGAACACTATAGTCTCCTTTGGCGAACAAGAGCAATACTATACGGGGAGCGACTCGGATGTTGGAAGTGATGCTTCCAACTTATGCTATATGGTCCAAGGGGATAACCCCCTTGAGGTAAACTTTGAATCCGAGCTAGATGAGGATGTTGATATGTCATATGATGAGCTTGCATCTTTTTGTCAACAACTCCTTGGAAAATATGACATGCTTAAAAAGGATAATAAGAAATTGAAAAATAAATATGATTCCATTTTGGTAGAAAAAGATTCATTTCAAAATAAACTTGCATGTGTTTCAAAAGAAAATGATTTCTTGAAAAATGAGAATATTCCTTATCTTCAAAATTAAATGATCTTTGTGAAGGAAATAATTCTTTGAAAAATAAAATTAGTTTGGTGAAAAAACAAAAAGAGATTGCTTGGAAGAAAACAACTCTTTGAAAAGAAATTGTTTCAAAAGAAAAGGAAAATATTTCTAAAAAGAAGAAGAGTGTTGATTCTCATTCTCACCATGCTTTTCATGCAACCATTGATAAAAATGAGATGAAATTTTTGAAAAATAAAGTAGACTGTTTGAGCTCAACTTTGAGCAATTGTGCATTTAACCATAATAGATTGAAAACCTTGTTTCAAAAGAAACAAGCTCCACATGTACATGCACATCACCCACGGAACACATATGCACACTTTGCACATCATGATCATACTCATGTGCATTCTAGAGTGTATAAGTATACACATTGCGGCCGCAAAGGCCATTTAGCAAAGTTTTATTATGATAAGATAAACCATATAAATTTTGCTAATAAAAATATTGGGCTCCAAACAAAGCTAACCCCGTGGACCCAAAAGAAAATGGGTACCAAAGTCTCCACCTCTTGTATTTGATGTAGGTGTGGGCTCTCACATGACGTGAGAGGTTTGGTGCCTTGGTGGTGGATGCATGGGCTTGATGGACACTACAAATTGATGCATCACTATCAAGAAAGTTTGGTGGGAGGACCACCATGTTTTAGAGATTTAGAGAATAATGCATATGGTTTGGTAACTATCTCTAAACTCCTATTTTAGTTTACATGCTTTGATATATATTTTTAGCATGTTTTTAATATTGTGCTTCATGTGGTCAATAACTTATTTAGATGTAGTTTTTGTCAAAACTTGTGTCTATATTTGTACAAGTAGTGAGTAACATTTGATTCATATATGTTTGTACTTCATTACTCATTTGTACTCATTACATGTACATGTATAACCTAGTTTTGATGATTCGTGCATTTTAACTTGTTTTCCCTATTCCTATGCATGTTTTGCTTCATGTATATGTTACTCTTGTCTAAAACTAATAAATATACATGTATACCCTGAATCTCTTGCCTTCATGCAAATCATATCATAGACTCTTTTATGTTGGGATATGTATGTATATTGTTAATTTTGATAAAATATACATATACCTAGAAGTTTGATTTTAAATGAAAAATAAATTTTATGATTTTCACATGTTTGATGTTTGAGCCTCATTGATTATTTTCATGAAAATGCTATTCATATGATGCTTGTACACTCACATTATTTTTGTTTACTCGTGATTTTGTTTCATGAGTACATATTTGAGCTTTATAGATTTCGAGTGTCAACTTTTGTGTATTTAGTATGATTCATGAGATATATAGTTTTGTTTTTCCGGTTTGAAGGATCTTTAGTTTTTTTTTTAAAAACTACTTTAGACTAATTATTTATTTTTCATTTGCTAGTGTTTTCATATACAACTACTTTCAAATTTATTTTGAAAACCCCTACCAACCCTTTAAAGGACGGATGGATGGGCGACCATGCCTTGTATGCCTTATTGAAAACCTTTTATCATGTGCATGTATAAGGTGGTTATTTATGAGCTATACACTTGATCCTCATTGTGTTTTCAATTAGTATCACAATTGATATTTATTTTGTATGCACATATGTTTTCTTATATATGTATGCTTCAAATTTTCAAATAATATCAATTTCTATTGGTATTTACATTTTCATACATATATATAATTTGATTGTGCTTGATTTACTATAACCTTACTTGTTTAAAGCACAAATTATGTTTATGCTAAGCTTGTCTTGTATCTTAATTTCATTGGTATCTCAATTGGTATTTTAATAAGCTTATGCATTATTTTCAATTGGTACTTAATTTGGTATCAAAATATACTTCATATTATACCATTTATTTGATATCAAAATTTACAATATACGTCAATTGTATCAATATGTTTCAATTTCAATTGGGTTTTCGATTACAATTGGTATCATAGTGTTTTACTTTTTATTGGTATCAAAATTTACCATATATTTCAATGGTATCTAAATATAAAATTTTTACTTTGTTTGGTATTACAATTTACAAATATTCAATTTCAATTGGTATCACATTTTTCCAATTTCATATGGTATCAAAATCTTGTGATATCTTAACATTTTATTTACTTACAAGTGGTATCTCAGATTTGATTTAAGAAAATTCAATATTTGTCTTTATAGTGATGATTAAAAATATTTATTTGTATTGCCTATATGCAAGGGGAGCTTAACATCTCTTCTATATATAAATTCATGTTGAGTGTATCTTATATTGAGAAGCTTGATATCTCTTCTTTATGTGATACACGTGTGTAGGGGGAGCTTCACATCTTCACTTATGCATTATATATTATGCTTTATGTGAGTTAAGATTTGTCATCCCTTATTCATGTAATACATGTATGCATGGAAGCTAACATAGCGTCTTCCTTTTCATGAATGTATATCGCATATATATCCTTATTCTTGATTTATTTTATTTTACCCCTTTGTTGATGATTGACAAAAAGAGGGAGAAAGATTTGAAGTTTATATATGCATATTTGAGTTTTTGCAATATTGAGTTTTATGCATATGATGTTATGTTCGTACAAAATGGGGAGAATGATTTTGAAAGTTTAAACAAAAGGGGGAGAAAGTTTTGGGAAAAAGGATTTTTGATTTATGCATGTTTCTCTCACCTTGTTTTTACATATATATTTGTTTAGTGTTATGCACTTCATGCAATATCTATTTGTTTATTGTTATGCATGAGTTAAGGGGGAGTTTCTATGAAGCTTGACTTTAATCCATGCATATATAACTCTATGAGTTTTGTTATCATCAAAAGGAGGAGATTGTTAGCCCAAAGGCCCATCGTTTTAGTTTTGATGATGATTAACTCATGTAGTAATAGTACTAATGATCTTGTGTTTAATTAGTCTCAGTTATATGATCAAGATCTTAGTACGTGCTTAGCTTCAACAAAGGATTTAAAGTCAAGTTTTTTGAGCTAGCACGTGTTGATTCAAGAGCTTGTGCATCAAGACCACATCAAGTACTCAAGAGGAGTCTAGCTCATTGATCATGTTTTGGACCAAGTCAAGAAGTAGAAGAAAACTTTCAAGTGAAAACGTTCAAGAGAAGACTTGTGTCTAGATTTTGTTTGTAGTAAGATTTTATTTTTAGGTAAAATATAAAGGATAGATTAGTTGGTGGATTGCTCAAGTACATATACGCTCACACACAAGATTTATATGTGTTTTCATTATAGAGTTTTCGTTTTGAAAAAA